>JABUQX010001478.1:0-22500 GCA_015478945.1 Trachelipus rathkii
TCTTTTTTTTAACTTTAACTTTTATCTATAACTTTAACTTTAACTTTGGTAACGAAACAGCTTTTCTATAAATAAAAGACCTGATTTGAAATAAAAAATAAAAATAAGACGTGTATTTGCTTTTCAAAATTATATACTCTTCTTTCATTCTTCTTCTTTCTTCTCTCTCTTCCCTTCTTCTCTTCTTCTTCTTCTTCTTCTCTTCTTACTCCTCCTCCATTATCCTGTAAGAATGAAGAATCAGTGAATTGATCTTTATAAAAAGATGAGTCACCAAAGTTGACACCCAAAGCTTGAGACACTGTGCTGGGTATCATGCCATACCCATGCTGAGGCATCTGCCTGAGACTCAAAGTTGAGGGTCAAATGAGGACTGCTGAGGCACCCAAAGTTGAGGGTCAGCTGAGGCATCAAAGTTGAGGCCCAAAGGGCCAGGCTTGGCACCAAAGCTGGAGGTATCAGTTATACCAAACATGTGTGTGTGTGTGTGTGTGTGTGTGTGTGTGTGTGTGTGTGTGTGCGTGTGTGGAGGTTAGATAGCACATACAGGAACCCGTTAGAAGCCCGCCATGACCCTGCTTAAAAAAGCGTCTCGCAACAGGTACGGCGCGATACCATGATGCTCGACTAACTTTCACTCAACCGTCGAACTTTACCACCAGCCCAACGCAGCATCAAGGGCAAAACATCAACAGCATCCGGTCACGGTCAACACCAGTGAGTACAAGCCACCGCAGCGGATTAGTAAAGGTATAAAAATTACATAAAACTTCCAGTACCATTGTGTTATAACTTATTATTATTATATAAATATAGATTTATATAAATATATATAGTATATATATATACTCTAACCCAGTACTTTAATTACGTATTTTTGATTGAGAGAATTGAAATGGAGCTTGAAAGGAAGGAAGAGAATTTGTGGACAAAAGATGATATGGATGTGGGGTGGAAAGGAGCTTTGGAAGAGGTAGAAAAGGAAAAAAATAAACGAGGAAAGGATGGAATTGAAAGAAGGAATGTAAAGATGTGAAGAATGGAAGGAAGATAATGGAAGGACAGGGGGAATGGAAGGAATGGACCACAAATGGAATGGAAGGAATGGATGGAAGGAAATGAACAGTGGAATGGAATGGAAGAGTATAATGGAATGATACCCATAACCTGTATAATACCGGGTGTACTCGGCATCGGCGTCGCCAGCGAAAAGGGTGAAAGTACTAACTCTGCAGTTGAAGCATCCAGCACCTCTAATACAACCAATCGACTTCTGCACCAGGGTAGTACCAATACCGTATTCGTGCAGAACGGGTGGCTGCTGTCGCGAAAAGGTTTGAACAACTCCGTAGCAGCATCCGAAATCTTCGAAGACATAGCCACCCAACCAACCCTGCACCGCTAACCCAAATAGACACTCAAGACCGCGGCCTGGAAAATATATGTTCAATATTTGCTGTGGTAGAATATATTCACACGGCATATTTCCATCATATAGCCGAGAATGGCTAGCCTATAGCCTATGGTGCCCGGCAGGAACATGTGTCCTATATCCTTTGAAGCGACGTTCGCCTCTTATCAGTTTGCGCTTCAGGTTGCCCACTTTTGTCGACCTTTGCAGTCGGTTGATAACTCTCAAGTCCACCTCCGGTGGCGGCCTCAATTACATACATATACATACATATATATTATTATTATTATTATTCACATACATATGTATTATTACACATATTATTTTCATATTATTAAATATACACATACATATTACATATTACACATATACACACATATACATACATACACATATACATATTACATATTATTACAGAAAGATATATTACATATATATATATATATATATGAGATATATATATATATATATATGGAGAGAGAGAGAGAGTATATTATATAACATTTTCTAGTACTTTACGTTTATAGCCCCTGCTTTTAAATATATGAATTTAAATATATATTCTAAATTTAAAACGCGAGCAAGAAATTTTAAAATGCCACGTTAGCGATGAAGTGGCGGCGGAAAACAAAGTCTGGCACCGCATCGAAAATAGTTCGGTGGTTCGATGGCAATATTGTTCAGAATTTAGTTCCGCCAGTAAAGCGAAAATCAATTATAAGGCCATCAATTTTAATTCTGGTTGAATGAAAAGTAATCAAACATTCACCGAATCAGCCCGTTGAAATAGGGGACCGGTTCACCGATATTATAAGATCTGAAGGTCCGAATCCAATTGGTTAACTAACTGGCGACGGCATTAAAGGTCGAGATATCCAGTAGTTCACAGCTTCAACCTCAAGTCATCGCCAAACCTACATCCTCCATTTAACCCTCCAAAACGTAGATTGATGTTGGCCAACTAAGTTCTCGCAACTTTGTGATAAAACATTGCAAACTCATCCTGTGCAGCAGAAGACAAAGCATAAAATACAGTCCTCAAACGAAGAGAGAACCAATTCTCCTCTGAATTATGAGGACCTTCCTGAACACTGCTGATGAGGTTAGCTGTGAATTGAAAACTAAAACATAATTCTATCCCATCACAATCACTTCCTCGGTAAGATGGAAGGTCTTGAGTTTGCAAATGAGTTTAATAGAGCCAAACATCTATATCTATCAGTATAATTCAATCTTTCCTTTTTAAATGGAATATACAAACAGCGAAATTCTTTAAAAGTGGAAATTACTGTCTGTCGAAGAAGTCAAAGATAGCTTATGGGTGATAAATATTCTTAATTGCTTTATATCAATTATCGCAGCTTTATTTACTTTCATGGTATTTATTAAAGATAACAATTTTTCCAACCCCTGGTGTTCAGATGGAACTATTTTGTTCAAAGGAGAGAATCAGGTCCTTCCTCCCAAAGTTCAGAAGAAAAGGTCGAAAGTGGAAAAACGCACCAAAAAAACTCCAAATAATTCCACCGTCGGAAGATCTTGGCGATCAAACTGGTGCCCCAATGCATAGGTGTTCGACATTTACTGATCCATCCATGGGTTGTTGTGTTTCCGGTGGTACAAAGGCTGTGCAGCAAAATTTCAATCTCTTGACAATGAAGGTGATTCCAGTTACCGTGTCCAACACCGAGCTAGAAGTAAATTCTTTTTAGTACGAATAAAAATTTAAATTGAAAATGGCGCTTTTAATTTTAAAATAATTTCTTAAAACATTTTCTTGTTTTATATATAACACTTTGAAAACCCCAAATTGGGTTTATGTTTTTCATCAATTGAAACCCTTACAGTCCCAATCAAAGTAACCTTTGAGTTATGGTTTATTTATTTTTATTATTTTATTATTATATGGTCCATTATTTCATTACATATTATTATTACGTCGATATTGCGTAATAAAAATTGTTTCCTTAGGCGATCCTGGTATGTTGTTGCCAATAGTTGCCATTGCCGAATGATCATTTATAGGACTAGTTCCAAAATTCTTAATATTTGACAGATCACTTCATCCCAAATTGCAATTTGTTATCTTAAAATTAATCAAGGAAGTATTTGATGAAATTTAAACATGCCCAGATACAGAAAATGATGGAGAAATGACCTGTCCTCAACTCAGCCCAACTCCCAAAGAGACACTGCTATTATTATTACATAATATTATTATTATTTATTATTATTATTATTATAATTATTTGTATTATTATTATGAAATTATGTAAATTATTGTCATTATTACATATGAAATAAAAGATACTAAAAATTTGACCATGGTTATTATTATTCTTTATTATTATTACATACGCATATTATTATTATCATTTCATTGTATGTTACAAACTGTCACACATTATTATTATTATTATTACACAGGAAAACAAAATGATGTTCTTTTTTTTTTTCCCAACCTCCAACCCATCCTGCTTTTACTGGTTTCAAATAATGATTAGTTTTATCATCTGAGATGAGCGGTTTGCTTTTGTTGAGCCGGTTATGAAGCCGGTTTATCCTGGGGCAACTCTTCCAAATACTTTTGGTGCATAGTTATTGCCGGACGATTATCGAACAATTTTCTCAAATGTTCCGCCAGCCTGGCTGGAGCTGTTTCGGTTTCTGGCCTTTGTTACTGTTTCAACCGGTTTTGAGCGGATGATCCGGAAATTCTTCCCAGCATATTCGGTTGCACCTATTGCCAGGTTAATCCTTCAAACAGCGCAGAAACCCAGCTTGTCGAGTTTGTCAAGTCGGTTTTGGCGCCCGGTTTTGTTTCTGCCGGATTTTGCTTTGCCGGTTGAACTGCGCGCAAATTTCGAAATACTTTTGTAAACTGCTGGCCGTCAGCCGAGCATCACGAGGCGAAACCGCCAGCCTGGTTTCCGGAGCCGAACTTGGCAGCAAATTTCAGCAGCAGTTGTACCACGCTGAACACTCGAAGCTGCAGAGTCCGGAGCGAGCCGGGTTTCGGAGCCGGTCGACCCGGAGAAATTTTTTTTCGTGAAGTATATTTAGATAAGGAATGAATAAACTGCCCTGAACAACTTAAAATAAAAGAAACTTGAATTACACAAAATTAGAGTTGGAGCTGGAGTCTGAGTTGGAGTCTGGACTGGAATTGACCAATAGAATTGGAGGAAACAAATGGAATGGAATGGAACTGGAAGGAATGGAATGGAATGGATGGAATGGATGGGACGATGGAAGATGGAATGGAATGGAATGGAGGAGGAGGAAGAGGAATGGAGGAGGCAGCAGGAAGGAATGGAGCCCGAAAGAAGAAATAAATTTCAACGTTTATCAAACATTTATCTTGGAAACATGACAACCCAAAAATCGTATTAAAACGAAGCCTTTATTCAAATCTGGTCTCCAACCTTACCATAGCGACATCAATAATTTCTGATTTTGATGGCACAAAATGCGCCATGTTGAGTGCCGATGCGAGAAAATGAATTTGAGAAAAGGTGGGTCGACCGACTTTTGAACACCGCCATCGAGTTCGAAAAAAAGCGCTAAAGCCATTCTTTGAAAATTAAGATTTTATGGAGAATTTTCTGATGCGAACGAAATGAACCTTCTTATCTCCAGTTTTTTGAACCGATCAAAATATGCATGGCGGTCATAAAAAATCGCTCTTTTGAAGATTGAAGGATTAGACATTTAGGTATCATTCGCCTGAATACCGGACGCTGATAGTTGTTAGCGTTTAGGGCGAGCGAATTAATGAAGCCAACATTCGCCCATTGCCGATAAACTCCGGTCCTTCGTGTTCAAACATTTGATTCAATGAGTCTGGCGCTGATCCAGTTTACCACAAGCGGTACTTTACTTCAAAGATGATAATATTTGGTTTAATAATCTAGAGATTCCACAATGTAAACATTTTCTTAAGATATTCAACATGAAAGCCTCATTTTCTATTCACACCTACTGTATATATTTTTCCAACTCCTGAATTTTTCCAGACCATATTTGAACCTCGCCGACCGTATTTCATGAATTTACTTTGGAAAACCAGTAGAAACACTTTTGATGATTCGGTAGCATCCATCCAGTTTCACCTTTGATTGCCTTACTAAACCTTTATTTGCCTTTAGAGACCCGATTTCGGTATTCAGATAGGTACCTTAACTTGGTAAACGGATTTGAACCACCTTCTATCAATCATATCGAAGGTTTCATCTTCAAACCCGGAGCATTTGAATGTTTTAGCCGAACTGGCGCACTAAATGAAGCGTTTAACAACCCATCACTGAATGATCTTAAAAAAATCCTAGATTCAAAGGAGTAAATTAATATTCAAACATAATTTAAGATGGAATTTTGATATCAACCATCAACACCACGTAGGTTCACAAAATGAATGCCTGAAACGCCTTTGCGATAAATTTGGCTTCCCATCCAGCCAACCAACGAAACCTTCACCATGCATATCTGTTGAGATGTCTTGAATGAGCCACCGTCCCCAGGGCCAGGAGCCTGTCAGAGTCGAGTCGGAGTCAAGAGCACTCAGTGAGTCGAGTCCATAATTTTGAAGTGAGCCTGTTTGAGCCTGAGCCGCAGAATACTGGAATTTTCAAAGAGGAATTGGTTTGAGTCGGCAAATTTCAAAATGGGAGTTCGGTTTGAGTCTGCACTTGAAGGAGGGTGAGTTCTGAGTTTGAGTTCGATATTTTTGTCCAATCTGTCCCTTTGTTTCAACACTGAGGGTAATTCCACTGCGGCAGTCCTTTTGAAGGAGCGATCGGCTTCTCCTGCCACCAACTCTTCTGACCCTCATCACCGTGTTTTTTGCAATGGGATTAAGGGGTTTTAAACCCCTAAATGAGACTAACCTCCTGTAACCAAACCTCCATCCCAGGTTTAAACAGTTTGTGTCAATCTTAGCGGCTGCACTTTGTGACTCTGAACATACTTTTAATCTGCCATCCTTCTACTCTAGCATCCTCAAAGTGTTTTCAGATGGGACGGTTGGTCTTTGAATTTTTCACTTTTTCCAAAGCCAGGAATCCATACTTCCTAATGGTTCATTCACCTGGAAGATGGAAAGCACATCAGGCTGAGAGGAGGAGGAGGAGGAGAGAGAGAGGAGGAAGATGAGATTAGGGGATGGAGTGAGAGAGGGAGGAGGACATGGCGGTGGCAGAGAGAGAGCAGGAGTACCTTTTCCTGCCCAGAGCGGTGTGCTTATGAAATAAAAGCAATGAACGCCACCTGACATAAATCTTTCATAATACGGCGGCGAGACACCCGGCGTATGCCGTTATCGCCGGTTGAACGGCACTCCAGCCGCCGCTTAACCAGCCCCAGCTGGCGTTTGGTATGTTTTCAGGTTAGGTTGGTTAGGTTGGCGGAAGATGGATTGGTCTTGCGCCCGGCACCAACCTCTGCGCCCACGTGACAGATAATTGCATGCCGGCAGCCCTTTGGAAGCGGCGATAGCGTCGAACTCAGATTTCTCGAAGCGGTCAGTTCGAGAAAGGAATGACCCGTGCGCAGCGGCCCAGCGAATGAGTACCGATTCTGGCGGCTCTTCCCGCTGTTTCGAATTTTCAACTGGCATATTCACTGGGCTGACCTTCGCGGCGGTTCTCCGGAACCCGCATTGCCGACGCCCGGTACGAACCTCCCATCCTTCCAGCACGCAGATGATAAACGCCGACGCCTGAAAATGCACCACGACCACGAACCCCAAACCGTTACAGGTGAACCCGGTATTGATTTAGTGAGGCCATTCTCCTTGATCAGCAATGAGGTTCAAAAGTCCAAGTGACGCCATCCACCGCCCCGCAGGGCAATAGTCAGCTGACCTCTGACCTCACCAAACCCATCTCACTACTCTGCACCAAATGAGATATTTTGAGATTCCATGAGGAGAGAGGAGGAGGAGGAGGAAGAAAGAGTGAGGAGAGGAGAGAGAGGAGGATGAGAGAGACACGAGAGACAGGAGAGAGAGTGAGGATGAGGAGAGATCTTAGTTCTTCTTATTTCTCTAGTCTGCATGAACCAATGAACATATTTCATTAAGCAAAATTTTTTGTTTTGAAAACATTTTTCTGCTACCCCTTGTCATGAACCTCGATCTGAAACTGATCCATCCAGAATGAGATCTCAACATGGAGAACCTGTTCTCACCCCCCCTATATTGAATAAATAACATGTTCTAGTGCTGACCTAAACCTTAAACAGCACCTAACGAAAGAACAACTGATTGTTGAATAAATAAAGAGAAAACCACCAAACGTAATCAGCATTGATCAATTTCAGCGGCCCCGCCGACCTGGCTGTCTGCGAGGCGGAGTTCTCGATTTTGATTTGATTGCTCATTCCCAGCAATTGCCCAGCGGTTGCCGCATTGCCCATGAACTGGCAGTCCAACGGGCGCCGATTGAACCCATTCCCGCACAGGAAGCGATGAACCATATAGTCCTCAATGGCGTTTCAGGAGCTGGAAGCATACGCGACCCAGCGAATGATGAATATGAAGAACCCACAGTCTGAACGTTTGTTTCGCAAAATGCGACATCATGAGTCCTACCGCGCCCATTTGAAGATGGTCTCGGTTTGCCGAGCCAAATGGCGGCGTAATCATGTTTTGTTGAACTGGCGAGTGAATCACATGTCTATTTAGCCGACTTCTGGCGAAAACGCGAAAACGATGGCACGCACCGGTACCCAGAAATCATAGTTCGTTACGCCTGCGTTGATGGCGAACTGTTATTTTTACGCCGCAATTAAGAATCAGGCAGAAATAATCGACCAAGAATGCCTGGCGATAATACAAGAACTCATATCTTATCGTGGTGAAGGAATAGCGAAACATGATGAATATATCGATTTATAATTAGTGAATCGACTTTATTCGTAGTGACGGCGGCTGCAGCATCCCACTTTTAAAAAAATGGAAATTGAAACCATGGAAACCGAACATCAAGTCGAAAAAAACATGAGCTCATCGTCACATAACATCCGAATGATAATTTTAAGAGTTCTGATACTCTTCATTACTTTTGAAAATTAAATTGCATGTTTCAACATCTCAAGCGAACGAGAAACAATAGGTTAAAGCTGACACTTTTAAATTTTGCTGGAAGCAAGCAGTTGAGAGCTGAGAAAGGAGGAGGACGAGGTTCAAAACCCGCCTGAAAACACAGTCTGGGAGCAAAAGTAACCGATATCTATCAGAAACCAAAATCGATTTCTGGATTTAACCTTTCTAGGTCCGAGGTTTAATTATTCAGCAATAGAAACGATCCATAAAACTCCTCCCGCATGGGAGATGAAGTTACGTTCAGATGAAACCCTATTTTAATTGTTAAAACCTGGGTGCTTCAACCATCTCTCAAAGAATAAGAAACGCCCAGTACCATTCTTTCCGAAAGGTTCCCACATGCGCGAAAACCTTAAATGATAAAATAGCTTACATGAAGCAAATTTTGAGCAATAAAATGGTTTTCATACTTTTTAAAGGTACTGATTTTGTTCTTTTCAATTAATCATCTATTATTTGTTGATGAACAATTCCTTTAGCGAGATGATGAATAGCATACTAGCTTAAAGGCGTTAAAATAGTCAAACCATGCATAACAAAACCTCGAGTGAATTTACTCTCATTGTCATTTAATTTCTGGAAAATTGTCCCTGGTTGGCTCATAATTTATAAGCGCCAGAAAAGAAATCAGAATATTTAGATGGGTGAGGAAACATGGGAAACCAAACTTTCGCCAGATCCAGCGGTACCAGCCAATATACCGGTAAAGCGCTTTGTTAAAAAATTAAAAATACAGCAGGCGATGAAACATTTTGCTATTCTGAGAAAGCCGCGTCCTTATATTGAAGCGTATTGGCGATCCTGAAATATATTTATCCGATGGAAAATAAAGAAATTTTATGGTGATGATGAGTTTTTCGTTGAAGCATCACCATACGGGATCTGACGAAGACATAATTTGCCGGAGAAACTGATAATAACCGATGATGCAGCGAATTTCGCGTCCACGCCGTCACCGAACCTGGTCCCCGCATATCCATCGCCCGCATTTGCTTCACATTATTATTGCTGATACATATCATTACATACGCTGCTGCCATTACTGTCATCACGTCATTCACGATGAGCGATGGTTGGTTACATGGCGATATTTCACCTTGAGGGTGAGGGAAAGCCGAAATTTTACCGAAAGCGCCTTTGTTAAACCAGCACAGCGAAGAAAAGCGGGTTTGATTGAGCTTCTAGAACATTGGTGATCTGTGTCAAATTCACCACGAATGAGTAAATACTGAGACCAAAGATTGCTTGTTCTTTTCCCTACATTCAGGACCTAAAAATTCTTGTTTCAAGCAGATTTTATGGTTTTCCGAGCGTGCCGCACATTCTGGCAGCTATGAATGGAAAAATCAAAACTGCCACCAAACCTGAAAATATCTGAGAAACAATGAATTTAATGAATTTAAAACTTTAAATTGCACCATTTCATCCTGACGAAAGATTACGGCACTTGTACAGAAGGAAATGAGATATTTTTTGCTCATTTAGAAATAAATATCTTTAAACATTTAAGCTAAAAATATTTAATTCTTGAATTAAAGATTAACTAAATGATAGATGATGCTTTTCGATTTTAAACATTAAACAATAATTGGATTTAACTTCCACAATTATTCATTATTAAAAGGAATGTAAATTTCGGGGACATTGAACGCTAAATAATGCCTTCCGGTTATGGAAGCTGTTCCTTCTCAGAGAGAGAGAGAGACAGAAAGTTTTTCGTGACAAGAGAGTGAGAGAAGAGAGAGAGAGAGAGAGACAAGGAAAGAGAGAGAGAGAGGGAGCAGATGATATAATAGGAGAGAGAGAGTGAGAGAGAGAAGTATATATAACCCCAGCAAAAATTGTATGGGCAACTCCGTCAGACAAAACTGGTCCACCTCAGGGGCAGAGGTTTTGAGTTCAAACAAATTTTACAGTAGCAGTGGTTTCCATGCTAGCCTCCCTGTGGAGTCTCTGCAGGCAGCCCAGCAGCAGACTCCCTTCTTTCTCTCTTTAGAGATGCTATCCTGGAAATCCCAGTACACCAAATTACTCCCATGATCCTTTTCTGGACCATCTCTATCTGTGATGATACCAAACTGAGCATCCGTGGTCTTTGGTAGAAAATGAATGATGGCAAAAAACAGGCATTCAAGACGGTTCCAAGGAGCAACTCCGAGGAATGTCACAAGAGAGAGAGAGAGAGAGAGAGAGAGAGAGAGAGCATGAGAGATGAAGATGAGGAGATAGAGGATGGAAAAAGAAAATAAAGGATGAAATATTAAAACCGCAGTCCTGGCGGCAACCCCAAATGAACCCCAGCTGGCCGACCAGTTACGGCGCAATGAAGCCCAGTACCAGTTTTCTATAGACCCATAATTCCGGTGCCGCGCCGCAAACGCACCCACCAGGTGCGCACTCACGCACCCGCCTGGCGGATGCCGGCGATACCGCTCCGCACTCGATATCGTCGACGACGCCAAGCTGCAACGGTACTCACCAGCACCACACCGGCCTCGCAAAATCATCCGCACCACACCATCCACCGTTGCGCGCCAACCTCCAGTTTAATCAATCTCTGGATTTGATTCCTGCCCATAACTCACGGTTCTGCTCAACTTTCTCACGCTTTGAAGCACCAACTGACCTGGCGGCGTCACCGTACCGTTCCTGGAAGGTGCCACCGGCCCCAACATCACCCGGCAACTTGTTTTGAGATATATGAGCGAGCATGGCGAGAGCGAGATGGCATGCATGGGGCCACTCCCCGCAATAATCACGGCATGGTTTGAAATTACAACGTTCTGTAATACGGGCATTTTATGCAAGCTTGCACAGCGTACGTTTTAATGACGATTGCTTTTCAATATTTTGAAACCAGCGTTCGCGCCAGGCGGCCTCCGGTGCCGCAACTGACGAGTCTTTTGAAGCACCGAGAGTCGACCTGGCGAATTGAATTTAAAGGGTGGTGAGTTTGCACCTGCCTCCAAATGAATTGGTCTGATGAATAATATTGGCGAAACAGAATTCATCTGTAAGAAGAAAGAATCTGATGGCAGCAATTGAACGTAATGAAAACCGCATGGCACCGTCACTGGTTTAAAGTAATGGGAGGAAAATGAGTTAGTTCGAATTTTCCAAATATATTCAATTGATGATGGCAAGGAACAGGGCGAAAGGCCGAAGACTTACTTAAAACTCTTGAATCACAAAGAAAAAAAAAAAATTGTGAAATGATGCAACTGATGGCAAAATGAACCATTGGTCTAATGAATGATGAATCGATAACCACGCATCGATCAAAGATGATTTGAAAGGAAGAACCCGAATTAAACCATTTCTTATATCCCTATTAAACTAGTTCCCATACACACACCACACATATTACATACACACATATTACATATTACATACATATTACATATATATATTCATATGTACTTATATATATATATATATATATATATATATATATATATATATATATATATATGAGTGATAGAGAGAGTGTGAGAGTGAGTGTACACATTGGCAGTACACACACACATTATTACACACACACACACACAGCACACACATACGACTATTAATATTATTACACATACACACACACACATATTATTACACATTATTACAATCTATGGAGTGTATATATATATATATATATATATATATATATATATATATATATATATATATATATATATATATATATATATATATATATATATATATATATATTAGTGGCTCATCTAAAATTTTTAAATTCTTAATTTGCTCGTGATAGACTAAAGGTTGGACACCACTGCTTTAGTAGATAGTGAAGTAATTTATTATCTAGGATTTGATTTTTTTTCCCTATAATATTGCTTTATTAAATTACATTAAAAATATTGTTAAATTTAAAATAATATTAATTTATCAAAGCTAAATTAAATATTATAAATATTGAAATAAATTTTATCAAATTAAATCACTTTATTAAAAATGCTTTAAATTTAAAAAAAAATTATAGTATTTTAAAAATGTTTATTGAATATTTAAATATATAAATAAAGTAAAATATCAAAATAAATTAAAAAACTTAAAACCATTTAAAAATTAAACTATATTAAACAAAAAAATATTAAATAAATATTATAAAATTATGTAAAATTTATTAGCAATGTATTTTATTAAAAGAAAATTAAATTAAATTGAATTAAAAATATTATATTAAATTTTAAAATATAAATTATATAAGATTTTTAAATTATTTTGAAAAAATTAAATTAAATAAAAAATTGAATTGAAACTTTAATTTAAAAATAAATTATATTAAAAATTATTATATTAAAAATATTATAACTTTTCAAAACAATTTAAAATAAAAATAATAAATTAAATTTTTAATATAATTCAATTCTTAAAAATTTAATTATTAACTATAATTTTTTTAAATTTTATTAAAATTTTGAAAACAAATTAAAATTAATTTAAATTTTTAAAAAAATCAAATTAAATTAAACTTTAAATTAAAATTAAATATTAATTTAATTTTAAGAAATTAAATTAAATTATTAAAATATTTAAACTAAATTTTAAAAATTAAATTAAAAACTAAATAAATTTCAAAGTTAAATGAAATTTTATTACAAAAGAAATTAAATTTGATAAACATTTTAAAATAAAAATTATTTGTTTTGAACATTCCATTAAATAAAAAAGTAAATTAAACGATAAATTAAACGATAAATAATATATATATATATATATATATATATATATATATATATATATATATATATATATATATATATATATGATATATATATATATAAGAGAGAGTGAGTTTTTATAGAAAAGTATATATATATATATATATATTTATATATATATATATATATAAAGAAAATAAGGACAAATGAATGGAAATAATTAAAGAAAGAATCGAAAAATATGCAAAACAGAGTGGAGAAGGATATTATATATCATAATATTATGAAGCTATTTTATATGTATTGATATTGCTTTTGCTATTAAGGACTATTTGATTGTTTATTGGTAACTTATTTGCTTTTACTATAAAAAAAAGCCCCCGGTGGCTCAGTGGTAGAGCACTCGCCAAACAAAGTGAGGGTCCCAGGTTCGCAAATGGTCGGGTGGGAGAATGTGAGCTGTTCTCTTCTTGGGTTTGGCTTCGTCCTGCTCGGACGTTAATGGAGTACACCCCCTCCTAGATTAGGGCTCTGCCCGTGATCTGTGGTGTTTATCTGTGAAAAAAACAAAAACAAATTCGATGGATATAGATTAATAATGGTACTTATTTCAGAGTTAGTATTATGCTGATATGAACAATTAATTAAAGATATGGAATTGAAATTGTAAATATCTATATTAGATATATATGTTTTTAATTGTCTGTTTAAAAATTTAATATTAATTGCATGAAATATTTGTTAAAAAAAATAGTAGAAACACATTACGCAATGGAAACATTTACTGAAATGCCTAAAAACAAAAGAAGCAATATTAGTAGAAATCTCATCTAGAAGGACATTTTAGAGATGATGTGTTCAGAGATACACTGACTGACTTACAGAGGAGAGAGCCTCACATATTTCCTTATAGATTAGAATAGCAAGCATAATGGCTGACGGAATAAAATGTCTCACACAATGCCTTCCAGAATATAACTAGCATTGTGCCCTGAAGATTAAAATGGCTAACACAATGCTTTATAGAATAGAATTCCTTTTGCATCAAAAACCTCCCATAACTAACATAATGCCTTACAGAATAAAATATCTCACACAACGCCTTACAAAATAATAACTAGCATAATATCACACAGAACAAAGTGAATCACACACAATCAGGGTTGTGGAGTCGGAGTCGGAGTCGGGGAGTCGGTAGTTTTGAAGAGAGTGGAGTCGGAGTCAGCAATTTTGAAAAGGGTGGAGTCGGAGTCGGAGTCGGAGTCGGTAATTTTGAAGAGGGTGGAGTCGGTGTCGGAGTTGAAGTCGATAATTTTCAACAGGGTGGAGTCGGAGTCGGAGTCGGTAATTTTCAAAAGGGTGGAGTCGGAGTCGGTAATTTTCAGGAGGTCGGAGTCGGAGTTGGAGTCGGTAATTTTGAAGAGGGTGGAGTCGGAGTCGGAGTCGGAGTCGGAAAATTTTTGAACCGACTCCACAACCCTGCACACAATGCCTTATACAGAATATAACTCCTTAAGCACAGAATGTTTCACATAATATGTTACATCCTCCTTAGTAGCAAAATGGGCTTTTAAGATTACCTTCTTTTGAGTCCAGAACAGAAGGAGGAACTTTATTCACGAGAATAGCATAATAAGTAGGTATGGAAAGTTCTCCCTTTTCATACTGTAAAACAGATCCCACAAAAGCGGTAGTTAACTTATAAGTTGGAATCCAAAAGTTCTCATCTAAAGTCAGTGAATTGTCTCCATAGTTCTTTCTGAGCATTATTAAATTAACCCTTTTGTCATTCCAGGTTGAAGAGAACTGAAAAATATTAAATATTATATTATAATTATTAAAAATATTATAATTTGAATAAATGAATTAACTATTAATATTTAAAAGCTGACTTCAGTTTTTATTAATTAATTAAACGCCTTTATTGACGAATTAATAATTACATGATGCCTTTTTAAATTTTCACTATTTTCGTAATTATTTATGAGCTAAGAAATTTATTATTTAAAAAATTAATTCAACTTTTAATCAATTAACTCCTTTTTTATGTATTAATGAATTAAAGTGTTAATGATAAGCAATTGATGCCTCATTTTTAAGTAATTGATTCATTTATTATTAACGAGTTAATACTTTGCTATTAGCTAAAATGTTTCTTTAATATTAAGAAATTATTGAATTTACTATAAATCAATTTATTGTGATATTTGAAATGAAGTTTTGCTTTTGTTTATTAATGAATCGAAGCCTTCATGGTAAATAAAAGGATTTAATCACTATTTTAATAAGTGATTTCTTTATTATAAACCATTTTATTGATTAAATTGATTCTTTTATTGGTAAAGACTTTATTTTTTAAATTAGCATCTTTATTATTAATGATGTCTTTGATCGAAAGGTTAATACCTTTATTATCAACGAGTTCATTAGTAAAAATTGATTCTTTTATTAGCAGAGAGTTTATTCATTAAATTGATTATTTATTATTATTAACGAGTTTATTCATTAAACTTTTGACTTTAAGATTAACGGGTACATTAATTAAAAATTGTTGTTTTTGTTTTTTAACGAGTTCATTCGTTAAATTGATTCATTTATTGCCAACGTTAACTTATTAAATTCATGCCCTTATCTACAAAGTGTTAATTATATAAATTGATGAACTAATTCATTAATGATTCATTAATTGATTCATTAATGAATTTATTGCTTAAAAAATATCATTTTTAAGGAAATGATTTCCTTATCTCTAACTAACGTTCCGATATTATACAGAAAAGTTTTTTCAACAGAGTAATGAAATTAATTGTAATTATTATCAAAACTCTTTATTATGAGTCATAATGAGTTTCTGAACATGTGATTTTATTATTACTGTTCTTGCTAATTTTAGTATAAATAATAGTATCTGCAGTGATATAAATATTTCAATAAGTAATAATAGTAGCAGTCGTAGAAAATAGTACTAGTAATAGTATCATCTTTATTGGCAAGGGTGATAATGAAGTTGAGAAATTGAAATGTGAATAAAGCATTTTGAGAAAGTTCAAAAATCTATAAAAGTTACCTTGTGTTGGTTGAGAAGGTTTATGAATTTTTAAAAGTTAGCTAGAGTAGTGAAAAATATTCAAGAATCATTAAAAATTAAATAGTGTAGGTTAAGGAGGTTTAAGAATCTATAAACGTTGTCGAGTGCAGGTTGACAAAATTTAAGAATCTTTAAAAGTTACCTTAATACGGACGTCGAACCTATTCGTATCGACATAGATATCAACAATTCTTTTAATTTCAATTGTGAGATTCAATGGTGTGAATTCGTCCGGTGGAAGAATGCTCATCTCTTCCGGTATAATTTTCATGGCAAGTTTGCAGTTTTCGTCTGAATAATCACCACAGTTATCGACGTTGTTGCATCTTTCTGATAGTGGAATGCAATCACCATTGTCGCATGTAAATTCATCCTTGTTAAGAAAGAAATTTGTTTGAATGTGTATTTGGGCATTCAATCGCTTTTCAGATTTATTAGTAGCTTAGCATTTATTTTGTCAGTTTTTTGATAAATAATTTGGATAAAATTTATTATATAGTTACAATACATTATATCATGTATAATTATTGGTTTATTTTTAAATGAAATAAGTTATTTGTTTTATTAAAGGCTTAATTCTTTTTGTATAAAATAAAGAAAAATACATTCAATCTAAATATTTGCATTTGGTTAATTTGAATTTCAGATACTGAACATAAAATGAGAATAATGTGCCACATAATTACAGATTTTGTTAAAAAGATGTTAAACCTTTCTTACTCTTATAAATTATTATAGAAAACTTTTAAAAGAAAATAAACTACAAAAAGTGTAGTTTTTATTAACAAGGTAAGTTAAGTCTTTCTTATTCTTATGAAAAATGTAAAAAAAATTTTTTACTCCTACTCTTATAGGACTAAAATAATTTAAATGATAATGCTTTTAGATTGACAAAAAATATATGGAATACTAAATATTAATAGAGGGGAGAACTAGTTTCCTAAAGCTTTCTTTTCTTAATTACTATTCGGTGAAAATTATCGTTGTGAAAAAGATAAATTATTAAAGAAATAATTTTTTAAAGCTTACTTCTTTACATCCTGTAAGTGTGAAAGTTAATTGTTTGAGATCATTTAAATTCCACTCGCTGCTCCCAGATTTTATTACCGTCCAATTAAAACGACCAAATAGCGATGCGTAAGGTAGAACTACTTCCATAATCCATCCATTATTGGAAATTAACCGAAGAAAATTTCCGCTCCTGGTGAAGCGGTCGCCATAAATTGATTCCATTTCTAACTTGTCTGATAAGAAATTCACTAAAAATGTTCTTCCAGTGAAAAATCGATCTTGAGGAGGAGGTAATCTTCTATCGTTTTGGTTGTAACGAATTTGTACATAAGATAATATTGATGGTTGCTGTTGAAATAAAATAATGATAAATAAAATTTTGTATTTTACAGTGAGGTTCAAATCCTAATATCCCTTATCTGGCTTGGAGAGTTGAATTTTAACACTCTTAACTACGGTTTCAATAAAATAATAATAATAATAATAATAATAATAATAATAATAATAATAATAATAATAATAATAATAATAATAATAATAATAATAATAATAATAATAATAATAATAATAATAATAATAATAATAATAATAATAATAATAATAATAATAATAATAATAATAATAATATTAATAATAATAATAATAATAATATTAATAATATTAATAATAATAATAATAATAATAATAATAATAATAATAATAATAATAATAATAATAATAATAATAATAATAATAATAATAATAATAATAATAATAATAATAATAATAGTTTTTCAAAGATTTGACTAATAGTGCCATGTAGCAGATTTTTATGGAAGTTATGGAACTAACTATGCAAACAAGCCGTAAAGTTAAACCCTATATTTAAATTTACTTAATTCTCTTAACTACTAAAATTATTGATAAATTGAATTTTTTTTCTCCTATTCTATGTTTAATTAAAAATTTGATTTAGTTAAAAAAAAAAACTATGTACCAAATTTTTAAGTGTAAAATCAATTAATAATGCAAATGATTGATATAGTTGTATCTAACTACGGGGAAAAAGGTTTATTATTTGATAGCTATTATTTTCTTCCTTTAATATATTAAAACTTTGATTTTTTATGTAACAATTATAAATTTCACTGTATTTCTAAATGTTACGAAAATAACAGAACGGTAGGAGACAAATTTTCTTATTTCTAAACGTAATTCTCTCGCATTTGAGTTCTTCAAATATATTTGGCAGCCAAAATAGTAAAACTGAAGTTCAAATATGTCCACTATTATTATCAGATTCAAGCTTTTTCCTTTCAGCTGCCTTAAGTTTCAAAATAGTTCTTAAAAATTTTATATTTATTTTCAATTTTTGAATTTTTATCTAAATAGTTCAAAAAAAAAAAAAAAAAAAAAAAAATTCATGGAATTTAATATTTTAATATTTAATATTAATATATTTAATTTAATATTAATATATTAATATTTAATATTAATATATTTACACGTTATTAAAAAAATTCAAAACATACCTTACATTAATTAACAATAAAAAAAGAACAAATCATTATAAAAACTTGTATGCATATTTCATTAAATCAAATAGCCTAGAGCCTTATTAATTTCCTTTTCAAATCGATTTTGATGTGCAAATAAGTATTTTAGTTTCTGAGTTACCGTTAATAACACTATCCTCCTTATTTTGTTACCGTTAATAATAATAATATCCTCCTTATTGTGTTACTGTAAATGATACTATCCTCCTTATTTTGTTACTGTTAATGATACTATCCTCCTTGTTGTGTTACCGTTAATGATACTATCCTCTTTATTGTGTTGCCGCTAATGATACTATCCTCCTTATTTTGTTACCGTTAATGATACCTTCATCCTCATTGTGTTATCGTTAATGATATTATTCTCCTTATTGTGTTATCGTTAATGATAATATTCTCCTTATTGTGTTACAGTTAATGATAATATCCTCTTTATTGTGTTACCGGTAATGATACTATCATCCTCATTGTGTTACCGTTAATGATGATATCCTCCTTATTGTGTTACAATTAATGATGCTATCCTACTTATAGTGGATGATAAGTGCTATTAAAGGAATTATTTTTTATTCATCCTAACGGCCCTGCAGTAGCTACACACTCATAAGGTGCTTTACTAACTTCAAGGCAAACCTAAAAGTTATATTACTAGTACGTACTTTGGAACTATCGGTAGTTCGCATTAATCTATACTAAAATTACTATTATTTGAATCAATTAGCCTGATTTTTTTAAATGAAGTATTTTTCTAATAATATGATGATAATAATAAAACATAAAATTGTGTCTAATCTAAATTTGATGAGGGTGAAAGATTATTAATTCTGTTTTCCGCCTTGACTGAATAATAACAACAATGCTTATAACTAGTTTAAGTTATATATTTTTAAACAATGTTTTGACTCACGGGCTAACTTAAATTTCAAGTCTAAAAGAAAGCTAAGAGAGAGAGAGAGAGAGAGGAGAGAGAGGGAGGGAGAGAGAGAGAGAGAGAGAGAGAGAGAGAGAGAGAGAGAGAGAGAGAGAGAGAGAGAGAGAGAGAGAGAGAGAGAGAGAGAGAGAGAGAGAGAGAGAGATACTGTATAAGCAAAAAGACTTTGCCTAAGGATCATGTAATATAGTCTACCACAACTTTTCCTTATAAATAAATACCTTGCAAAGAACCGAATTGCTTTCATCATTACAAGATGCTTTCTGAATTTTAATTTTACCACCTTTTTCAAATAGTGCCACTGAGCAAAAATCCACTGGGTATATTAGAGGCTAGAAACCAGTAGTATTCAGAAACTCAGCTTAGGACTCGGTGTCTCTTCAAATGGAAGGTAAATATGTTTAAAACATGATTTGTCTTATGAAAATTAAACTATGTTCCAAAATAATTTTCCCTAATTTTTATATTATCCTGAAAGGCAGAGAAGGATTTTAATTTTGTAATAATTAAACTGAAAAATATTTTCATATACACGTAAATTCTCAAAAATATTATGATAATAATATACTAACAATTTACTAAATTCATAACTATATTTTATATTTAAATAAATAAATCACCAAGAAATTACTAATGAATCGCTTGATTGCTTTCTTACCTTGTCGCTAACTTCAAGAACATCTTCAGGCGTAAGCATACTTCCACCAAACCCATTACAGATAATTCTTGAGGATTCATAAGGGTATTTTCCTTTCAGATGAAATATTCTGCTGGTATCGTCTTCGCAAAATTGATACCTTTTCACAAGTTTAATTGACAATTCTCTTGAAGAAAGAAAATAAATAGTACAAAATATGCGTAATGAAGAAGTAATAGTAACAATTGAAAATTACCGATATACAAAATTTAAGCTAGTTGGGAACTGTGAGGATTTTTTTATCGTTATTATATTACACATTTTCCGTGTATAGTGCTTGTCCGTTATTAGTGGTATTTGCTTAAGTTTTTTTTTTTTTTTTTTTTTAATGAGATTAGTTTTTGATTTTCTTCTTAGGTTTTTAACAAATTTCATACAAGACAAGGAGCTTGTCTGTTATCTGCCTCCACATCCATATACATATCGAACGAATGGATTCGAACACATTTCATAAAAGTCAAATAAAACTGTGTAGAGTCAAATTTAAACTATAGTAATAAAAGAGCTTCACACCTTTAAAAAATTAAAAAAGTTTAAATCTATGTAAACAAACGTAAATCAACATAACCTTACTTAATGTAATTTTTATAAATTTATAATTTGTTTCACTTTGCATTGTTTAAAAAAATGCATCTGTCACCATGCGGCTCTTGTACATTTTGTTCGATAACGTAAGTTATAAAAAAATTGACTTAAGCTTAATTGGAAGAAGATAATGGACATGAACCCAAGACAATTATTTGAAGTGGTTCCTACTTCTCTTTAGCTAGTCATGATATTAACGGTTTAACATCATTATCTTTATTTATACAGGCAGTTTGCTCCCCCGTAATATTGTCTGGGTTATTAAGATATTTGTCGGTATTTTCTGATCCATCTATACAACTTTGACCAGAGTTGAAAATTACTTTACAATGCCTATGACTACGACGGAGAAAATTAATTCGACTCTAACTTCCTCAGGAGAGACCCCTAATTCGACTCTAACTTCCTCAGGAGAGACTCCTAATTCGACTCTAACTTCCTCAGGAGAGACTCCTAATTCGACTCTAACTTCCTCAGGAGAGACTCTCAGACTCCATAGTCCTACACAGAACGCTCTCATGATTTGGTTGGAACGAAAACTTCCATATTTCCCGTTGAACAGTTTTATTATCTTTTCTGATTTTGAACTTTGCCTGACATTACAGCAAGCCTGAGATAAACTTTGACTAATTTATAGAAAAGTCATATCACAATTGTAACTTAAGATTCGAACCTTCAAAATTGTTTTAGATCGCAATATAAAAAATACAGAGTCGAACTCAGCAAAAAATTCCTATAGGATCCCATCCATTCCTATCTTAATTAATTATGATAGGAATGGATGGGATCCTATAGGAATTTTTTGCTGGGAAGTCCATAGTTATTCATGTGCCGTATTTGGAAAAGAAGAAGAATGTGCTATGGACAGTAACAAATGATTGAAGATCTAAGAGGAGGAGGAGGAGGAGGAGGAGGAGGAGGAGGAGGAGAGATATACAAAATAAGAAAGTTCATAAGAAGTTGAGAAATGATTTGGTTTGTTAAAGGCAATTAGGGATACAAAAAAGATGCACTAATAAAAAAACAGTCGTAAAAAACAAACCACTGGAAGTGGCAAACATTGAAATTTCAGAATAATATTCCATTTCAGAATTAGAGAGAGAGAGAGAGAGAGAGAGAGAGAGAGAGAGAGAGAGAGATGCTCAACATCCTTCTTCAGTTAGACCAAGAATTTAAAACCAAGAGATTCCAAGAAATTAAATGGAGAGGCGTTCAGTAGACCCAAGTGTGAAAAATGTGAAAAACTAACAATGTTGACAAATAATCATCTTTAAATGAAAATCAAGTATAAGGTAAGAGGCCGCAAAAAGATGTTATTAAAATGGAGGAGAAGCTTAGATGAAAAAAAGTTGGTGCTCAGTAGAGAGGCTACAAAAATAAATCAATGGAATAGGAGGCATAGCGTGTACATGGGCATGCCGGTAGCTGGGCAAAAGTTCCAGAAATATTTCCAAGTTCCAAAAG
>JABUQX010001478.1:27500-44631 GCA_015478945.1 Trachelipus rathkii
TTTTTATTCATTATATGTTTATTATAACTTATTATTTTAGATTATTTTTAATTATTATTATTAATTACTTATTATTATTATTATTTATTATTTTATTATCTATCTATTATTAGTTATTATATATTATTATTATTATATTAATAATTTATAATTATTTCAATATTAATTATGTATTAATTATTATTAATTATTAATAAATGTTTATTATCAATATAATAAATTTTATTTAAATCAAAATAAATATTGAAATACTTAAATTAATAAAGACAATTATTGATGATATTAGAAACTCTAAACCAATAGATCAACAAGGTAATTAAGTAAATAAATATATTTATAAGTTTATACTATAACATAATATTATATATAATATTATATATATAAAATAAATTTAAAATTTAACTTATTTTTAGTTTTGATTTCATTAATTAAATATATTATATAATATATACATAAATATAAATATATTTAATTAAAAAAATATCAATGTAATATGTGATGGATTCTACATAATAGAATTTAATATTTGTTGTGAAGAGAGATGCAAAATTCCATCTAGAGTTAAACTTAGTGTTTTGTGTCTCTGAAACTCAAAACCATAATAGTAATTATAAGGCGCATCTCTTGTGTGAGCAGAAAACTATAACGCAATAATATAATAACACACTTTACGTTAAATGTTTAGAAATTATCATTTTGTTCTATACAGAATGCCCATACTTTGAAGTTTAACAGACTGCTTACTAAAGTTTGTTTTCTAATGGAAATGTATCTCAGCTATCTGTGCAAACACCGTTCACAACATAATATAACTTATTGATTGATTTTTTTCTTTCCTAAATGGGCACCGGTTTTTGCCTAGCTGTGTGTGGTATATCTCGAGAGAGCTTTTTCTGAAATTAGGTGTGGGTAGCTGAGTGCACAGCAGGAGCTCTAGCTCTGTGAAACATAGTATATGTACTTCGGATGTTTATGCAGATGTCATATCCCGAACTTGTTAATTGAGATCATAGCATTCGAGTGAGTCTACTTTGTGTACATGAAAATCTGGTGACAACTAGGAAGTACCACAAGTTGTTGAAATTACCAGCGCATTCCCTCTAATTGGTTCTACATTGTTAACACCAGTAGAAGTGGGGAGTTCCAAATAGATCGCTAAAATGGAGTATTGACTCCATGACTCTCCTAGTGTTGAGTTTTTATATAAAGGAAGGAAAACAACTAAAGTAATGAATTTTTAACTCACAAATAGTGAGAGTATGTTATTCGAAGTGCACGTTTTCCACCGTATTTGCTATGAAACGCACAATTAATACTTTCTAAAATATATGTGAGCAAAAGTGTAACCTGGTTCTCATAGCTTCTAAGCAACATTGCCGACCTATAATGATAGATACACCCGATAGTTAGTGTAATACCCTATGTTATAAGGTACGGCGGGAAACTGTATTTATAGTGAGTGAAATAAATTAGAGAAATAGTGTGGTGACTTAGTATGCAATTGAAGCTCACTACATTTCTTGTACATGTATAATAATATAGTTTTATAGCCAACCGCCCCCTTTTCTAGCCTTTTTCTAGCGTGACATATCAGATAATACGTATATATCTATAATTTTTATTATACACGCTATATATTTAGTAGTTAGTGTCTACCCCTATTTTATATAAGGTATGAGGATAACATATATCGATTTGGAATGTATGTATATTAGAAGTGCTTAAAGTAGGTATAATATACTTCCTCATTACTATAAGCATCGTACTATGATTAAGTTGGTAACTAATATATATATATTATAATATATATTTATAATATATATATATACTATATATCATATATATAATATAATATATATTATATATATATATATGATACATATATATATATAGTATATATATAGTATATCACCTCATTTATTTACTTTAAAGCGATTTTATTCTATAGTGGCTCAGTCATGGATATAATAAGCTCGTTCACTATTAATAGAATATATATACATTATACTGCATATAATATATATGTATGTATATTATTATATATATGCCCTATGGTATTATATTAATTATATATACAGGTAACTGATAAAAGTGAAATTGATTATAATAATATTTATTTATAGAAAGTATGAAATTATAGTATGGGTATTATATTCTACTTATTCTTATATAAGCTAAGTTATTATGTTATACCATATATATACCTAACCTATTATGATATACTATCACTTTATTAATCTACACTACTAGCTACCTTATTTATGATCACTAGTGCGATTAACTATATCGCTATTATGTGAACGGAGATAATTATACCTATATACGAATAGTTTAGGTATCTGATTATATGATACATATAAATCTAGTATAAATCACACTTAGTCTATATATATATAGAATTTGAGATTTCCTCGTTGATAGTTATATATATGAATTAGATAATCAGATAATTATCACTATTACCTAATCTAGAGTTCAGTTAATTAGATATTCCCTCTACCTACTAACCTATAATATATACTACTTTATTTTTTCACTTAAATGCAAGTACTTTTGCAACAAATAATATTATTTTGAGTCTTATTGATAGTACTATTAAAGCTACTGAGCTCTAGTTATGGTAACTAAGTTATATGTTAAATTTGAATATCGATGATAGTATTATACCGATGATTATATAATGGATTGACCGCAATAAATATAATTATGACCCTATTTATATAGAGTTCCTAGTATCGTATTTTCATATATACTACCGTTTGCTTATATATATATATATATATATAACTAGTTACTTTATATATATATATATATTTATTATTTTATAGAGACGTAAGTTACAACTAAATGCTCAGTTTTATTATCGTAGATTATAAGACGCATATTATATATTAACTAACTTACGTCAAATAAAATGAGTTAACTATTGATAAACGGGATTAGTAATTCAAAACAGGGGTAAGAAATGTTCTCCATAAAAATAGTAAGATATAATATATATATCACTACCCTAGTAAAAGTTATACTATATATAATCATTCCCGTAAACTATATAGCAAGAGTCCACATAATGGCCTAATATCCTCAGCTCGATGGTAGTATCATATATCTGTGAATATAGTTTTCATATAAATATTAATCAACCCAAATGATTGATCATTAACTTAATATGCACATAAGAGGGTGTATAAGTAGATAGAAATACAATCATATATATATATAATATATATGTATATTAATAGTATATTGAGTTATCCTATATTACTTTCACTATAACTTTGAATACATGCCTTACCTTACTTTATATATAAATATTATAGTATATAGGTACAATATCATTGTTTGCATATCTCTCATATTGTTTATATCAATGCTTAAGTTACGATATAATATAATGTCATATTTATCTAATTAGTGGATGGATGATGTAGGTATATAATAGGCGTACCTCTATATATAAACAGTACCACCAAATAAACCAAATAATAATCAAACATATATAAAATATATAAATAGACTATTTAGAAATAATCTTATTTATTATATGTGTAATAATGAATTTTTACTAATGAAGTATGGATATATATATGAAATATGATTTACATAGGCAAAATTAGATTAAATAATATTAAAATCCTAATAATAATAATATGAAGGTATATATGGTAGCCTGAGGAGCCTACTGGAGCTTAGGTGTAGTGGGAAAATATATAAGTGACTAGAATGTGAATTCATAGGCTCCTACCACGATATTAGGTTTATACACAAATGAGGTGTGATATTCATACTTAAATCATGTATTACTTAATATTAGTATTTCAATAATTAGTTTATTATGAAACATTATTATGATATATTTTTTTAGGCGTTTCCAGACACCCAAAATTGAAGTTTGTAGGTCGCCATTAATCTTAATTTATACATTTCCATTATAAGATAAGGGAAGGTGACCCCTGCGCTCTTTATAAAATTAAAATAAGAAAGTAAAAAAGCTTAGAAGAATAAGAAACTGGTAATCGTGAATTAAAAACCGTTGTGTAATAAAATAAGAAGAAGAATATGGAAAATAGGACACATGAAAGTCTTCTATAATAAGTATCATTATATATGAGTACGAGATCAAATCTGAGTAGCTTGTAATGATGTTTAAGGTTAAATAACCTAATATATTTATATATATACTATTATGTATATCTATATTATATTATATATTATATATGTAACACTTAGAGTGTTAAGGATGTCACGGTTGCGAGTGGCCTAGAATTATAAGTTAATATAAATCATTATAGTATCTATTAAACATAACCTGTATAATTATATATTAAGTATACTATATATTTTTTACCCATTAGTAATTATTATAATTAATTGTATAACAATAATACTAACAGAATTATTGAGGTTCCAATAAATATAAATCTTACATATATATCTAAAAAATGAGATATTTATCCATAATGTAGAGTGCTCACTACTATTATACCTTTCTATAATAAGGGGTTCATACATCCATTAATATTTATAAGAGATAATAAATAAAGAAGAAAATAGCGTATTTATTATAATATGAATGTAAAAGAAATTTTGAATATAGAAAATTAATATATTATCACGTATAATTATATATTAATATTTAATATAATATATATATATTAATGTATATATATATTAATATATTTTATTAGTAGTATAGTATTATCAAAGTCTATTTATACTAAACGTTATATCGAGCAATAGGAAATATATGTGGACATAAGACCCAGAATACGCTATGGTAGTTTTAATGTAAAACATATCCTATATAATGAACTATATGACTATGTCTATATTAATATATATATCATATATTAGCCCAGCAACAAAACCATATTATCTATATATATAGTATATTGAATATATACTATATTATATAAATATACTATACATATATGACTAATATATATATATATATTATATATATATTATATATACGCCTATAGTACCGGATAATACTAGTATACTACTATATAGCGGGCGTACTATATACCCTAATATTAGCAGTATTTAGGCTATTATAGATTAATATAAAATATTATAATTTATATTAATATATATATATATTATAGGCGCGGAAACCAGAATCAAAAAATATTTCCAAATTAGTTGTGACGTTTAATATATATATATACTAATACTTTATACTTTTTTTAATGAAAGGTTTTACTAGATATTTGTATACCATAACATAATATCATATATATATAATATATTGTAATTAATTATTTTTATTTACAAGTTATATAATCTATAAATATATTATATATACTATATGTACTATTATAATATATATAATATATATCTTATATATATATATATATATATATTTTATAATTACTACGTTTAGGTTCTGTAACTTATATCAATATATATAAGGACAATAATATCATATATATAATAAAGCCTAATTTTACTATTATTTTATTATACTTATTAAAACTTAATATTCTTACTACTTATAATTTATAATTTATTTGATAATTATATATCAAATAAACCTCTACTTAGTCATACTGTTAAAATTTATTGTATATAGAATATAAAAACATGTTTTTTAATTTTCGACTTTATTATTATTTAAGTTGTTTAATACTCTAAATATTACTAAGTAATATGCAGTAGCAGCAAATAAAGCTATTTCATCTAACTTTTATCTATTACTACTAGAGAGGATACTATATAGCTAATACTTACTATTTTATAATATTTATAATATATATATATATATTATTATCTATACCACTATATATAATATATATATATGGAACTAATTTTAATTTGGTAAGGCAATAGCCTTTCCCCAGGTAAAAATAAAACAAATCGGGATCCAGTATTTAATTCCCGGGTATTCCCACCATTGTTAATCTACCATTTAACTCATATATACACCCAATTAATTGTGCATCTTTGTAATCATCTCTACTTGTTTATATAATGAATCCAAATTAACAACCCTCTTAAATATTTTAGAACTCTTAACAATATAACTACAGCGTCGTCCCAATTATAAATAATACTTCAGATATCCTATGGACACCACCAGCCCCTGGCATTGAAAGGAGGGCAAATGTTCTAGAATCAATTCTGAATGTACTTAGATTTTAGTATACTGAGCTATATATATCTATATTTATGTTAGTTATATAATTAAATAAGAAATATACTACTTGATGATATATATAATATTATTATATATTAGTAGCCTTTTACTATAATATTCCCGTAATTTATATTTACTGTAGGGGTTAATATTATATATTTATATATAATCTTAAAGATTTCTAATAATAGTACACCTATATATAATTCTATATTATAATATATATATATATATATATATCTACATGAATAAATAAAATACAGCAATACAATTATCTAATGGATGTAGATATTATATATATATAAATATCTATAACTTTATACATTATATATATAAAACTTATATATTTTTAATCATATATTAATTATTATAATATTATATTATTCTAAGTTAAAATATATATATATTATAATAATTATAAATTATATATATATATATTATATATTATATATTTATAATATTATATAAATCTATTTTTATATTTATATATATATATATAATATTTAATATATTATATATATATATTATATTTTTTATAATTATTTATATATTATTTTAATTATATATATAATTAATATATAATTATTTATTATATAATATATATATTATATATAATATAAATATATATATCATATTATTATATATTATTTATATAGTTATATTTATATTATTGATATTTGAGTACTAATATATATATAATATAATATATAATTTATTAATGTTTTTTTTTTAAAAAGATTAAATATTAAATATTATTATATTCTAATATTATTTATATATATATATTATATATTTATAATCCTAAATTATATTCTCAGTAGAATATTTACAATTTATAATAGTACTCGTATTGTAATAACATATATTTGAATAAGAGTATCATATCAATGGAAGGTGAGGTGTTATCTAATTTTAAATTGTTTTCCGTTAAAGTTATTATATTTTATACCTATTCTACTTATTGTTACTTAATTGTTATAATCAGTTTGTCACCAATTATATTATTCATTTTACTTATATTAGTGATTGTTCTAGCAGTAGGAAAATAATTATTGTGACTTTATATTATTATTTTTTTATAAAATGTTAATCTTAATGATGTGTATGGATAATTAATTTTTGAACATAAAGATCATCTCCTTCTCCTAGTTTAACAAAGGTTAATCTATGGTTCTTATATTGGTGTTTTTACATGGTTGTGTTTATCAAGGGTAAAATCTTTTTGATTGTATGAATATATTATACATAAAGATGATAACTACTCAATTTGAGGTACATCATAGAGAGATTTATCACTTGCTATTAAGGATCCCTGATCGCACGAGATCTTAAGGGTTATTTTCGGTGTTGTGGACCCTGGCTTTGATTGTTGGCATGGGTGAAGATCAGGATAATCATTTATTCTTTGTGACTATTTTTGTGAGGATGACTTTTGTAATGGGCTTCATGCAGCTGTTGAAATGTATATTATCATAATCAGAGAAAACTGTTTGAATTTCATTTCGGTGTTTATACTTTGGCGTATTTCTTTGCCCTATTTTATGGTCAGTTACGGCCGGAGTCATTTATTGTTCGTTCTACATAACGTCTCTGTATTTTTCATTCCGGCATCGGGCGGGGATTCAGGTGTTATATTAGACATCTGTTTTTGTTATCAGGAATAACTTTGTATTTATTTTTTCTGCAGTTGATATTATTTTTGTTTTGTTTGGTTAAACTATCATTTCTTTTATTTTCTGTATTCTTTATCTTTTTTCTTCGGTCACGAGATAGAGACATCGAAATCATTGTAAATCGAAGTTTTTCAGTGGGGAAGTTAGGTGCCTACGTTCGATAGTATGTTCCTATCCACAATTCATTTTCTAGTCATGTACAAGAAGACTAGTGTAGTCGTTTCTTAAATCATTTTGCGGAGGTTTATAGCAGATTAGTTATCATACTATTCATTCTGTACCATACGGCTGTCCTATATGTTTTATTATTTGTTGTTTGATTACTGGTCAGAGATGCCTAATTATATAAATATCATCGTGATACTGTTAGTTTTATAGGTCTAACTTTCGTCGCCTGCCACTTTTTAAGCACTGAGGTCATCATCATGTCTAAAATTCCAGACGACCAACATTCGCTAGAATTCAAAATTTGAAAGAGCGTTCAACTAGTTACAGTTCAGAGTAACCTGAACATTATTTGAAAGTCTAGTACCCTGTAGTAGTTTATGCCTGTCACTCTTTTTGTTTTCTCTTTCCATTTTTATTTTAATTTTCTTGTTTCTGCTACTAGTTGTTTTATAGAATAATCAATGGGTGTTTAGAATTTAAAATAACATAATTTTAAAAACCCCTGGTAAACCTAATAGAGCTGTAATAACGTTTACCTATAACTTTTTGGCCTGTTCGTTAAGAGTGATTGTGAGGGCAGACCTTCTCCTAGCTGTAATTCTCTAGTAGTCAGATATTGCACGTCTAAGTTCATGGACGCACTTTATAACTTCTTAATAAAAGGCACATAATGTTTGCCTTCATTATAACTATTCCACCATGCGCTCGAGAAGTGCGAGAAAGAGTGTTCTGTTGCGCGCGGATTTTCAACAGAAAGCATCAATCCGCTCGTAGGTGTTATTAAATACTTTCTCTCGTACAACACTTTATCTCCCATTTTATATCTAGATCATCAAATTTTCGTTTGAATAGTAAAAATAGTTTGTAGTTTCCCATTTGACTTTTTTTGTGGATATTCTATAAAGCTTTACTTTGGCGCTCCGCATTATGAAAATATAGAAGGCTGGCCATGATGTTGCCTTTGTTACTTTTATTTGGCCGGTCTAGTTTTTTGGTTCGTTAGGACTGTTTCATTACTTTTACATTTTTTTTTTTCTCTTTGGTTTTTTGATTATTTGCTATCCCTTAATTAATCTGATTTGTCTTGGTTGGATATCACAGAATAGGTAATGTAAGTAAGGTCGTGGCTGTCAACTTCGTGTTTTATTTTATTCTTCTTTTACGGGACCACTTCTATTTTTCCAGTTTTGGGAGGATGTGACCCTTGACATGAAAATTAGTGCGAAGTAAATACTGGTATCTATAACCATAGCGTAGTGGATGAATTTGCAGAAGAGTTGCACATAATTTTACTTGAGAGTCACAGTCTCTGCGAAATAAGAATACGATGAGATATGATTATATAATATAAATTATATGTAAAGTTTATTTATATTAATTATAATTTAAGATGAGAGTTAATAGTAAATAAGTTATTGAGGTGTAATAAGAATAGGGTGGATCGGTTGCCTTGTTTATAGGAGAGGTTACACTATACAGAGAGTGAGATTCCTATAATGGATATGGCAGTATCGTGCGTGATGGAGTAATTTCGAGTGACTTGTGGGGAGCTAGCTAAAAGCGGACTTAGTTCCCACTCTCCTAGTACAGACATCCGACCTACCCGACTACCGCTGATAGACTATCGCGTGGTATTGCCGCCCTATACTCTGAGGGAGTTTCGGCATTAACTCGAGGGGGCCTTAGCAGGGTGGTTATTGTCCCTTATGCTCCTCTTCTGGGTGGGCAATCCTTCAGTGGCACGAATTATGCAGGGTCTCGAGCCGATGGATATGTAGTTCGTCATCTTACTCTTTACTTCCTTAACATGGAGGCAGTAAGGGAGTAATATAATTCGTGCATCTGCAGTACGAGTATCCCCGCATAGGGGGGCAGTGATTTGCCCTGATTCCGGATACCTGTTGAGACGAGAGGCGCTTTCTCATGGATCGCGTCTTCCCCGGACGAGAGGGCGACTCTGCGACGAGTAGACCTAGATGTAATAAATGAGCGTCTGCAGGGGACAGGATAAGGCTCTGCGTTAGACTGATGCCATCGGTTTGCGCTGGTCGAGATAGTTAATGTTAATAGTGACGGATTCATTGACTTTCCGTGGGACATCTGCCAGCTAATGTTGAACGCCGGATTGTTGTTGTTTGTTGTGCTGCGGCGGGTGGTGTTGGGGTGGCCTTGAATAGCGCGTGGACTCTGGGGAATGGGTCTTCCAGTGCGTGTATCGCTCTGTGCACGTCGGCGCCTTCGGTTTTCCTGCCCACACCTCACGGTAAAGGGTTTGTGTACAACTAAATAAAACACAACTTACGAGAAGAAGTGCTGGCCCTAGGTTGGGATCGTATTAAACATTCATTGTGGGAACATTAAGCATTCATGAAGAAACACGCCCCTTTGGAGGTGCCCCCCTCTTTGGCTGTTGGTTCCTTGTGCCCTTGGATATGCGTCAGGTTCGGACGCCTTATGGAGGAGCACTCCATCACTGAAAATTTACATAGATATACTTCAAAGACAACTATGTCACACCTCTTATATTTGCATCACTCTTAACATAAGTAGAAGTCAATCCGACGCTGGTAGATTTCCAATCCACATTACAATATCCACTGAATTGTTCCACCACACTCAGGCGGGTACCGGAGTCAGGTTGAGATTGGAAGGGGCAGAAGGTTTACCTGAGTCCGCCCTCCCCGTTTTGTTGGTGGAGTATAGGAAATCTGACGATGATAATCTTTTCCCTATGAGAAGATAAATCAGGAATTTCGGCCGTTTTTTTCCCAAAACTGGCAACATGCTGGGAGTAGTGAGAAGACATTTTATCCACCATGTGAATACACAATATTCACGAGGTTAATTAGTCTAAACCCAACCAAGGCGAAAGGTTATGTCATGTGTGTTTAATAACGTATGTCTTTTATATATAAATATTAACCCTTACTTAAAAAGAAAATCAATGTGAGGGCCCACATTTCTTACCACGTTTCGAATGAACGTATTCGTGAATTTTAAGGAGGTTTAACACACCGGCCATGATAACTATAAATCCACAATAGTCGCATATATTCGCAGCGAGCATAAGGTAGATATGATCGGAGTGTGAACGCATGTTTATTGGTCCAAAGGTCTTCGGAGAGGGATTTGATTGGGTTGACTTGAATAGAAAGATCTACTCTGTTTCTCTCTTATCTTGGCCCGAGTTGTTTGGCAGAGAGCCTAGAATAGTCGCTTCAGAGCTTGTACGTACGTCGGCATCGGGTGTCAGGATGGGGGCCCTCACTTTCCGCGTTCATCACTAGAGTGATCTTTCCAGAGCGATTATGGAGGGCTTATTAACAACAGAGGACATCAATTGGAGGTATAAGGTAAATAGGAAAAGTAAAGAGTGTAAAAGGTGCAGGTGTATTCAAATAGAGAGTTGTTACAGTGTTTTAAATTTCTTGCGCAAAGAAATAATAAACCTACGGTCCTCACAAGTCGTCTTGTTTAGAAAAACATATTGACGAAGATAAATCTTCCTACACGATCGTGATATTCGTCGACATTCATATCAAGAAAGCTCACATTAGACGAGGGGAATACGAATACCGGAAACTAGTACGTTTCTTTTATGTTCATAATGTTTACACTTCATTTAAGAACTTTTACGAGATGAACACTTCACTATTGCAATCTTGTCCACGCGCAAATCCTCTTATACGAACTTTAATACTTAAATACACAGATTTGTAGCTACAGACCGTTAACCGGGTGTGATATTTATAAATAAAGAGCTTTGTCCCAGCTAAACCTCTCTAAGCAGCGAAACGGACTTGTAAGAACCGGGGCCCAAGCACGTTCGCAGGATATCGGAAGTCACCAAAGATAAGCCGTCTTTCTCACAGGAATAAATTAAAAAATATATCTTACTGAGCACAGGAATGATTTAATTTTAGGGAGAAGGGCACTTCCTACTAGAGTGGTATCGAAAAATTGCCACTAATAGGCGATAAAGAGTACTCAAAAAGGAAAGAAGATAAGAAGTTGGCATACTACCTTGGGTGAAGGATTTCGACACTTTTTACCTAATACAAAGAAATAGCTGTTTACAGAAAAACGAAAACTATACAGCCGATAGCCTAGGGAAGGGTATAATTTCTGATCGGACGTTCAGAGAATGTGCGAAGAGATACACTGATGTCCAGCAGATAGGTATTATGATATGGCGAAAACAATATTATTTCGTAATACTTTAAAGAGTTACTAGGGAAACATCATACTCAAAACCCTATCTTAATATTGTGTATGTAATGATTAATTTGTAATACTCTTAAATGTTACCACTTTGTATACATGCTCGATGTTTAATTTGGAGTGAATCACTCTGAGATGAGGGCATTTTCTCTATTCATTTATTATTATTTCTGTGCAATAGTTCATTGGCTTTATTCTCTTGATATGGGAAATACAGGTATAAAAAAACCTCTTTATTCGTAAAAATGAAATATATATCTCGATTAATCAAGCGAAAAGCTCATGAACGGAAATAAGTGATATTGACGAAAGTATAAAGCCTATACTGAAGAAGGAGAGAAAGTGATCAATCGAGAATATATTTGATATATTCGAAGGAGAAGGAAAATGACATTTCGTCATTCATCAGAAAAGATAAATGAAAGTATTTTTGGATACAAGTGGTATTTTTATAACTTATAAATAATTAGAATCGGAATAGTCCTTTTATCCTTTTCTTATATATAAATAAATTTTGCTGCGCAAAATAACAGACTTTAAATTTTTTCAAATTCCATCTTTCTAGTCTTGTACAGATGCAAAGTTGTTTTATGAGCGAATAGATGAGGACTAAAGGACAGTGACATATGGTCAGATATACAATTTGTTTAAGGGATAGTCACAACAATAATTAATTTACTAAATTTATTAAGAACATGTTACTGATTTATATGCTAAGGAGCTTCTTGCTCCGGTACACTATAGTTTTAATTGTGAGCTTATCATTAATCATATTTGATATGAATAAAGCAATGGTTTTTTATCTCTACCTATAATTTTCATCTAAATTGGGTATAGACAAGCTCTGAGATATTTGAATAAAGTAAATATCAAAAATTACTTTAATATCATAAAGATTTAGTATAATAGTAGGAAAGAGAGGGCAGGTGATCTCATAGTAAAAAGTTTCTTTCAAGAGTGTCATAAAAGGCGGATTTGGTGACTCATACTATACAACGTGCCAAAGAAATATAGGAGACATGTTTTCATTTAATACAGAGTAGGGCTGGTAATCATAGAAAAACCGGGTAATAGATGAGTATTGTCGAAAGAAATTAAGTTCAATTAGAAATCCGAGCAATAGTCATCGTACTTACCTGGACATTCTGAAGGTATTATTTGAAACCTTTAAAGCTTCTAGTTTAACTGAAATTTATCAAGATTGAAAAATCTTATTTTCGTCACTTATATTTATATGGCAAACCTAAGAAGGTTGAAGCACTGCTCTAAAGAAAAGAGCATATTTTCATCAAAGCTTTACTTATAAGAGTCGGTATTAATCAGCAATATTTTTAAAGGCTTAAAGCTGTTTTATTACTAAAGTGTGAGATAAGGAATATGGCTTAATTAAGAAATATTTAATATATGTTCATTTAGAACATAAATCATAAGTACTACGCCTAGCAAACGGACATAGGTCCTTTAATTTCATCGGTAATGAAAACCGGAGGAGAATCAGTTTCTACGAGCATCGTTAAAATATCCAGTAAGTCCCGTAGTAGTAAGAGAAAGGGAGGTTCAGTGTCTAGAATTTCATGAGCTAGGATGTTAAACCCATAAAGAAGGTTCAAACGTGAAAATGCGCGCCTGCCTAATGAGGCGATCAGATCTTCGCGCGCAATAGTAACTTACGAGCGAAAGGATTATATACGAGTGAGGTCTGAAGGAGTTATGTTTCTCTATAGTCAAACATAGGCAGGCTACTCTCCTCTTTTCCCCCTGTTTATTTCGGTATTCTTTGCACCCCAGCTGACACACACAGTAGAGGACGGGTGGGGAGACGAACCTACGAACGAATCGAAGTATATATAATAGACGCGAGAGTCAGGTTTGCACCAACGATAGTCCTTTCAAACTCATTCATGCGATGGAAGTTCGATACCCATATTATGGCATTCAGTCGTACGGGAGGCGATCAGGCGCTAAGTATAACCTATGAAGGAGGCACTACATCCTTGAGCTTAACTAGATGATCGAATTTCTGTTACTTTATAGAGGTCCAAGGTGATTATAGTACCCGTCAGAAGCAATGGAATGGTATTTTTTTAACTAAGAGTTCATATCATATTCTATCTGTAATTGAGAGGGTATATTTAATACTAGTATTTAAATTGATAATTTATATAACTTAGAAAAACTCTGAAAGCAATTTTTCATACGGATAAACACTTCTCTATATTATGATGAGTCAGAGTAAGATTTTTGAAAGTAAAGTGATACATTTAGTGACATTTTACGTGAAAATCAGTACTTGATAGAACGCTATCATTCATGCTTGTAGTGATGGAGAAACGGTTGTAGGATAAATGTGATTATCAAATTTAATATTGATACAGTCACTTATAAAATTGATAATCTCAATAATATTTTACCGTCATGATGTGCAAACGTAGACACGTATTATACTAAAGAAGAAGTTAGTAACTGATAACTTTAAGATAATAATTTTTATACTTTCGTGATGAGAGCTTATGTATCTCAGGGAGGAGAGCGATGGTTATCAGACTATATAACACTTTGGACAGATAAGACGTACCAAGAGTTTCAGCGCAAAATTTACTAACAGCTAGAAAGTAAGAGTTCACTTGTATGATAATCCATACATCTATCTCAACATTTAGGATTAACTTTCATGAACATGATTATTTAGAATACATTCCAAGCGAGAATTCTAACATTATGTATAAATATTTGCTTTAAAAAGTAAGGATTTCATAATGGTTAATTGAATCGACTTCTGAAGTTAGTATTATTAGGCATTGGTATACTATCAAATAAGATTGATTTAAAAGGAATGATTTGGGCAAACTGTGATCTAAATATCTGTATGTGTTTGCCTATTTTGTCTCAAAATCCTGACTCTATAGAAGATCCGTGGATGTAATACCTATTAGGCTCGTGTGAGACGTCCATTAAGAACTAATAATGATTGTGGACGAATAAGGATCGGAATGTTAGACATCTACACTAAAAATAGATTTATAATCTCTTCACAATCGGCTTTTATTTTAGTCCCCAGGAACCGGTAGAAGAAGGCATAGGTGTAATGTCCTACAGATTTGGGATTATTTGGGAAAAATGTTATCAGAGTGATGTTTTGTATAATTCTGAATCATTCAAAACTTTATTTTCATGAGTAATTTTTCGTACTAAAATAAGTTATTTGTATCTAGAAGAGGTACATTAGACATATGTGTCCATAAGAAGAGTTTTCGTGAGGAAAAATTGGACTGAGATCAGACAAAGGATCGTTCACTGGATATGAACCCAGCTAATTTTACAATAACAAAACTCGAGCTTTTTTCTCTCTCACTTCTATTATTATCTTAAATAGAAGAAGGGTAAGTATTATAATATCGATCATAATGATTATTTCTCTATTTTGCGCAAACTGTGATCAAGAAAAATTGTATATCCTTTGGCGACTTACTTCTAAATTGGCCCAATATTGCCCTAGATTGCGCACATGGGATGAGGCAGGTTGTTCGAGGTACAGCAGTAATCCTGGGGCATTGACATAAGGACGTCATGCTGGAACAGATATCTTGAGTGGCCGATGCACTTTTTCTCCCATTGGGATTTGATTTTTGGAGTTTCTTACAGTTGTCCAAAGTATACGCTTTAACTTTGAGTTCTATTTGAACGAATAACTATCTTGCCTGAAAGGTTAACTCCGTTTTGATTACGGACTTAAAACTGAATTACTCCATCTCCTCCTGAGGAGAGGACAATATTGGTCGCGGCGGAAGGTACTACTTTATGGCGTCGAACCGAAAGATTATTATCACGGGTAACCTGTTAAATTAACGGAACGAGAATCTGCTTAAGCTGCCTCCTCGGGACAGGCAGTTTTGAACTTTAAAGACTTCAGGCTCCTGCGCACCTTCCACTCGTATAAGAAATGCTCACTGTATTTTGTATAGGGAAATTGCTTAAGCCACACTGTCAAGACTTTTCTCGGCACGTGCCCATTTACTTAAAGATGCACGCAGAAACTTCAGCAGAAGGAAACTCTTAGAAAAAAGACTCCCCCCTGGTGTAATACTTAGGGCCTCCTCAAAGAATGGTGCTCCTGAGTTTTCATAACAGTGCGTGAAGCCCTGAAAGGTCCTTCTGGGAAAGGGTATGTGAGTGCACAGAGTTCCTCATTCAATAAGAGAAATGGTACGTACAAATAAAAGTTTCTTTTTAAATTGACGAAGAATTTAGTCTAACAAAAAATTGAAGGGTTTATGGAGATCCTACTAACAGTCAATATCTTTTTTAGGATCTCATTTCTTCATTTTTTTTTTTTTTTTTTTGGTACATAACATTGTATTTTCGTTTTAGTAAGTTCCCATTTTACGGATGATGTGATCGGAGCATAACATCTTGACGCACAGAGGCCTAATGACACTCTAAGATCTGATTCTCACAAATCGTCTCTTCTCTGACCGAAGAGTACGTAGATGATTGGGTGTTAAAAAAAAGATATAAGTCTCAGTCGATGAGATACTATATTGTCTGATATCAATAAATGTTCTGGTGATGAACAAAGATACGCAGCAGACTGGTTTCACAAATGATAGGGAAATAACAGTAAACGTTTCAGCTATCTTCTCGTTCAATATTTATAATTTTTAAATCATCATATACATTAATGAATTTTGGTTAACACCAACTCAACCGTATCGCCCACGGCCGCGAGCGGCCACAGGTTAAGTCTGAAATATACTTCCTTCTTATCATAACGTCCACATCCTTTTCATTGGAAATAGCATATTCTTTTATTATTTAGCACAATATGGATTCCTGATTAACACTGTAGTACACCATAAGTTAGTTTTTTTTCATGGTGTCTTGTTCAATCAAAATTTCCATCTTCATCTTACTACACTCTTTAATATGTTAA
>JABUQX010001479.1:0-2500 GCA_015478945.1 Trachelipus rathkii
GCAGCTTACTTATAACTTCTTGCTCTTGTAAACAACATTGCAATTTAATATGCCCAGCATCTTAATTAGCTTTATTCCTTGCTACCAAACACTGATTAACTACTTCCAAATTACTGCTTATAATCACACCTAAATCTTTTTCTTGGTCCACAGACTCAAGCCAATCTCCCATTCATATCATATTTAAAACTTTTATTTGAGTAACTTAGGTGAAGAAACCTTACACTTTTTACTATTAAAATTTCATTGCACTTTCTGCCACCAAGAAGTTTTATCAAGGTTCGAAGTTACCTTTGTACATCTTTGAATCTTTGTACATATAGCAGTTATTGTTAGAATGGCATTGTGACATAACTTAGTTGTTAATGCATGTGATGTTGGGTAATCATATTTTATATATCATAGTTTTTGAACTAAGCCTAATTGGGTGGAATTTGTAGTCACAAATTGAACAAACCCTAGGGTGCTTTTGTGGATTTGCCATGAGCATGTTTGGGGTAGTGGGTTGACTGGGAGTCTCGATAGGCCCAGGTGGCTTTTTACTGTCTCTATATTCCTAATGTCCCTAATGTTTCACTAACTTCCCAACTGAGGTAGCCACTTCCTTGCAATTTTAAGTCCCTGGTCTAAATCATATTATATATATATATATATATATAATATATATATATTATATATATATATATATATAATATATATATATATATATATATATATATATATTATTATATATACGATATATATATAATATATATATATATATAATATATATATATATATTATATCTATATATATATATATATATATATATATTATATATATATATATTATATATATATATATACGGATATATATACATGCGGTATATATACCGTATAATATATATATATATATATATATATATAATATTATATATATATATATATTAGTATATATATATATATATATTTATATATATATATATATATATATATATTATATATATATTATATATATATAGAAATAATAGTGGCCACCGCACTGAACCCTGTGGGACACCACTCTTCACTATTTCCCATGATGACTTATTGCCATTTAGTTGTACACACTGTTTTCTATTCCACCACCACTCCTTTAATCCACATGTAGCACTCCCCCCTATCAACATTACAATAACTTTCTTCATCGGCCTTTATGTGGGGATCCTTATCTAAAGCTTTGCTAAAGTCTAAATATATAATATCAACTGGATCGCCTCAGCCAATGTACTCAGTAATGTATTCCATAAAGGTTTGTCTGACATGACGTATCTTTTCTTAAACAGTGCTGGGAGTCATACAATACCTTGTTATCTTCTAAATATTTCTCTATATGACCTTTCAGTAACTTTTCCAGAATCTTTACAACCAGCAATGTTAAGCTAACTGGCCTATAATTTCACAAATCTTCCTTACTACCTTTCTTAAAAATAGGCACAACATATGCTGTTTTCCAGTCATCTGGTACTTCACCAAATGTTAAAGATCACTTAAAAATCAAATACAGTGCCTTTGCAATGCTGGTAATACCCTCCTTCAGAATTCTACCATATATATATACCATCAATGGACCTTTGAGAGGCTGTAACTTTTTTTCCTAAAGAGAGCAACTATTTTTGTTTTCACTATTCTTCATTATTATTTTTTTAGAGTATATCCTGTGATTTTCATAAAAATAGGGGGTGACACCCCTCTGCTCTACTAAAACCCCCGATATTTATAAAATCCCAAAATTAGCATCATGACAAATAAATTATAGACAAATTTTATATAGCTATGCAGACAAATTTCTTGGAAACTAAAAAGTTGTATGCTGTTAATATAAGTATATCAAATATTTTATTTATCCATTTGATCTTTTAAGTTCTCTTTTATCCTTTTATTTAAATAATATTGCTCCTTTTCTTAAAAAAAAAAATAAAATAAATAGGTCTTAACTCTCAAAGTTACTTATCTAATGTTTTTGCCTCGTCTCTATTTATTAATTCATTATTATATCTTTTAAATGCTTCTTTAGATATTATTGAATAAATCCTAAACCATAGAACTATCCTGACGTTTCTGTTATAATAGCAATAATAAAATTCACAATTCTCATAATGCCAAAAAGGGATTTTAATGTGAAAAATAAAATACGGGAAGAAGAATCATCAATTGATGAAGACCTAAAAGGTAAAGTCATAATGTTTTAGAGTATTGCAACAATATTTACCTTTAATAAAATGCATCATAAATTTTTGAAAGGATGTTTTACGTAACCTTCTGCTTACCATACTTTTTTTTATATTCTTAACTATAATGATTTTATCTTTGGAAATATAATTCCCATGTTCAAGGTGCATTCTCTGACAAATCATTAAAAAAAAAATTGGAATTTTTTAACCACACTCAGTCACATTGTTATGAAACTTGGCATATTAAGGTAGTTTTTGGTGAAAACTGAAAATAATGTCTTTTTCGAAATTTTCCTTGGAAGGTTGCCA
>JABUQX010001479.1:7500-55163 GCA_015478945.1 Trachelipus rathkii
TATATGCCTTTCAAGTTAAGTTGATTGAAAAACTTAAAGAACAATTTGCATTCATTAAGAAAATTCATTATTTTAGTGATGGCTGTGCTGCACAGTACAAAAACAAATATAATTTTATCAATTTATGCCATCATTTTGCGGACTTTAATATATTATGTGAGTGGAATTTCTTTGGAACCGGTCATGGGAAAAATGTTTGTGATGGAATTGGTGGAGTCATCAAGAGAACTGTTGCCAAGGCAAGCCTACAAAGGCCATATAAGGATCAGATACTAACTGCAGACAGTTTTTTCTACTACTGTAATGAATATATACCAGGAATAAACTGCATATACATCACAAAGGAAGAAGTATTTAGAGCTGAAGAAAAACTGAAGAAGAGGTTTGAAAAATGTGTAACATTGAAAGGAACACAAGGGTTTCATAAAATTATCCCCATTAACACTGAAACTTTGAAAGCTTTTCAGATATCAAATTCAAAATCTTACAAAGAAGCTAAAATATCTGAAGTAAACATACATGAAAGTGATGAATACTCTCATTTTAACATGGAGGCAGCAGATATAATAAGTCACTATGTTTCTTGCAACTTTGAAGGTAATATATTCATTGGTATTATTGAAAGTTACTCTGAGGACTTTGATGATTTTTATATTAGTTTTCTGAAGGAGGAAGAACAAGGTATGTATATATTCCCAAATGTTGATGACAAAGTGTGGATTGAAAGGAAAAATATTCTTAAAAAACTTGCGGCTCCAAAACTAACACCAGGAAGAAAAATAATGTACAGCTTTGATATGGATGAACTGCAAAAGTCTAAAGAACTTTTGCAAAAAAGTAACTAAAGTGAAATCACTAACTATATATAGGTACTATATAACTAAATATATAAATTCTCATGATTTTTCTGTTATATAGTATTCCATTTGACTAATTAAAATATTAAGCTCGAGTTTATACTATTAAATTAATAATCCAAGAACAGAGTATATATATATATATATATAATATATATATATATAATATATATATATATATTATATATGACTATATATAGTAATATTATATATATATATATATATATATATATATAATATATATATATATATATATATAATATATATATATAATATATATATTATAATAATATATATATCAATTTAAAGTTGTACTGAAGGTTATTTGTAATAAAATTATAAATTATTTCAAAAAAATTTATTTTTTACATAAAACCTTTTTTTTTTAGGCTAAAAAGCAGGTTTACCAATCAAATAAGCAGACTTTTTATGTTTGTATAATGTTAAAAGAAATTCTCAGTTTATAAGTAGGATACTGGGTTTTTAAAAATTGATCAACAAAAGGGGGGGTGGGGGGGAATTTTTTTTTTAACACTTTATAACTTTTTTAAAAATTGTTGTACAGATTTTTTTATTCATGCCTTTTTTATAGATCTATAAATTCCCTTTAAAATGCATTTTGAATTTTGATTCTGCATTAAGTAGAACCAAAGTTATCAGTCTTTGAAAGAAGTGAGTATCGCGGAACCCCCCAAAATTGGGGGGGCTGTTTTGCAGCCCCTACTCAAAATTGGAACCTAATATTTTAGGGGAGTGAGTTTTGTGCCAAAATGAGTTTGTATACCAAATTTCATTAAAATCGGAGGGGGTCGGGTGCAACTTTGCAAAAATTTTGCATGATTTGTCAGAGAATGCACCATATATATATATATATATATATATATATATATATATATATATATATATTTACTTATATCAAAACAATCACAATATTATATATAATATATATATATATATATATATATATATATATATATATATATATATATATATATATATATATATATATATATATATATATATATATATATATTATATATATATATATATATATATATATATATATAGTGAAGCAACATAGTAAAAAAAAATTCACAGTTGAGTAGAAATTTTATCATATTGCAGAATGTGGGGAAGCTTTATAATCCATTTTTAACTACATAGACAAAAATATATGAAGGAATCTTAGCTATACATAGTAGAGCATACCCAGTGGTAATTTGTAAGTGGGAAATTATATTTGGGATTGACTGAGGGTTCCTTCCTCCCCCAAAATTTTTGGGTTCAATGTCAATTTTTTCTAACTTTCTTTCAGGTGTATCAAATTATTTTCTATATCTATAACTGCTCTTATGTTCTTTAATGTTTTCTTTCCTATCAAAAGAGGTATGTCTCCTTCAACTACATCTATTTTTATTTGAAACTCCTCTTCCTTTATCTTGCATGGTAAATTTAATTTTATTTAGTCAATTAAGATTTGCGATAAAATTCTCTCTATGATATATACTTTGGCTTTTTGACACTTCCCTAATGTATTTCTCTGACATATTCGAAAGAATGGCTGATAGTCATATGGTTCCCACTACAGATGTCAAACATCCTGAATCTATTATTCCCAGCACTTCTTCCATCAATTCAACGTCTTGGATTATTCTTCCACTATTTCTCTTTATTATATATGTTAAATGTGTTCACGTTTCAGAGGGTCAGTCGTGACTTTATAACTTCTTCTTAACACTTTGGTCACAGTGTTGCGCTTTCTTTGTACAGTTCTTGAATGAATGACCCATTTCTCGACATTTAAAAAATTTTCCTTTATGATAAATATAAAACTTACTCGCATGCAGCTCTAGTAAGTAGTTACATGGCACTGCTCACATGCAGCAAGCATTTGGAGTGAGCGCTTCAGCTAGCGGTCTGCCATGCATGCACACTGGCCTGCTGTGCATCTACGCTATGGTATTGTTTTAGTTTTTATTGCACTCAATAAATATGTAATGAAAAAATAAGTTAACTGCAAGATAAAATAATTTTAAAAATGAAAAAAATCTCATTTAAGATATAAATTCCTGGATAAAATTAATGCACCACTTGCATTTATGGCAAAATGACACTACAAACCTGTAAAATTCTGTTGTTACATACTGTTACATACTTTGGTAGTTAAATAATTTTCTACAGTATGTAACAACAGAATGTTACACGCAATACAACCACTTTTTAGTGTCATTTTGCCATAAATGCAAGTGATACATTAATTTTGTCCAGGAGTTTGTATATATATATAATATATATATATATATATATATATATATATATATATATATATATATATATATATATATATATATATTTTATATGATATAATATATATATTATATATATAATATATATGTAATAATGTATATATAATATTATATATATATATATATTATATAATATAATATATTTATATATAATATTATATTATTATATATATATATATAATATATATATATATGTATATATATATATATATATATATATATATAATAATATAATATATATATTAAATCACTTTACTTAAAAAAATAATGTTAATTTTAAAAATATAATGTTATTACTTCAAATACATTTGCAAATTGATTTTAAACAGATTTTTAAAATTTAAACTAAGTTGCAAAAAGTTGACCTAAAATTTCATGAGTCAGAGAAAAAAGGAAGGAGTTCTTGACCTGAACCAAATTTTGAATTGTATTGTAGATTGTATGGTCAAAACATAAGAGAGATATTATAGTACTCCTTATTCTCTATCCAATGGCACAAGTTCCATGTCTATATCTTAAAAACATCCGGAGTTATGGAGTTTTTAAAAAAACTAAATAGATCCAGAACTGGAGTTATAAGTTTTTAATTAATAATTAAATTAATTAATTATTATTATAAATATAACTTATTATTATTCGAAGTTATTTTGTTATCATTATTGTATTCATTATTCCCTTCATATAACTGAGATATTATTATATAGTAAATTACTTTTAAATAGGTTTAAAAGATATAAGAAAATTAAAAATTTATTTTAGCAATCTATAAAATGTATCAAATAAATCTATCGCTAAGACTTAGTGAAGGATAGGATGGCAAGTCAGGACAAGATGGAATGCAATGCCACATAAGAGATAAGCAGATAAGGGTAAGCACGTAGAATCACAGTTAATACCGTAATAAGAGAAGCGAGACAGGAGATGGAGAACAGAGGAGAAGGAGAAGAGAACCGACAAGTATAGACCGATAGAAGATGAGAGAAAATAAGGGGAGAGAGCCACATACTGTTATATTAGGTATTAATGTGTTGAGATTTTGTAAATTTAGTTTCAAGATTATTCACTACTTACAATTGTATACTAGACGAATTGACTCTTTACTTGTGAAATTAGCGACATTTAATTCCTGCGAATAGGTTATTACCTCAGTGTAAGAAAAAAGGGGCTGCCTTTTTCAATGGCTACCTGTGCGTTATATAAAGGGACGTAAAGAGGAAGAAAGTAAGATTCTTATGTGGAATCTGCATAATCTCGAGTCGGACCACATAGCACGAGTTGAGACCACTAACCCTACGCCCACAGAATTTCCGTATTACCACATTAAGTACATCCTCACCTCATTCGCCATAAAAAAACATCAACAACAAAGATATTCCTCCAAATAGAAAAATATGGCCAACATCACAACTAAGCAGTAACCGCTTAAGTAATTAATGCTAAATCCAGATGCCCATAGCCAGAGTTTGAAGTGACTTTTATCAAAAAACACAGATACACTTCATGAATATATTTATAGACACCTATTACTTAAACATTGTCAGATCTATTTGCGATATGCATCTGTATATTAAACTTTTACTGAAAAGATTTACACAGTATGAATCTATCAGAGACTATAATCTATGATGTCAAGCGACAAGTAAATGTGTTAACATTTTCTAAATGACGAAGCTTGGACGGAGACATTTTACAATTTCACATTGTTTAAAATATAAAAGACATTACCCTTTCTGGTTTTGATTAAATGTCTAAAATCAAAAGTTTTTCTTTTACGTTTTTCTATCTTCAGAATGTACAACTTTATATTTATCTTTTTGTTAAAGTTATATATTTATTTATGTTATTTGTTTTAGATTTATTTTTATTTTTATTATTTAAAAATAGTTATATGAGTTTGTTTTGGAGAGAAGATAGACGTTATTATTTTATTTTTGCGCTTAAAAAATGCAACTCACTAGTTTGTTTATAATGAATTAGGATTTATTTCATTTGTAATGTTAAGTACTGTGAAAAAATTTGCGGGGTTTTTAACAATTATGACCCCAATAGCAGCGTTCCTAGTTAGGTCGGTACCTAGAAGGCATAAACTGCAAACACAGCCTAAAGTTTCAGTAGGGGCTGGCGATTGCTCTTAATGTGTATCCACATTTTTACCTAAATTACCGCAAACCCTTAACATTTCTTCCACCTTTACTCCTAGTCACATAAACTACTATAATTCACTTACTACTAATTGATTAACTATATTAATAACTTACTAATTGAATATTACTATTGTAATTCAAGTCAATTATTCCGAGTAACATTTTATGAAGGGAAAAAATTAATCAATTAAAAATATAAAGGTCTTTTACTCATAATACTGATATATTTATACAATACGTATAAAACCATATGTTGTAATAATATCAGGTGTAATATTAGTTTCAAACAAAAACCTCGAGATTTCTACTCCTTTTAGGCTTAGTCTGAACTAATAGTATAATAGTATATACATTATACGTTACATCAGTGTTGTATGTTAGGTATGGCTGAACTAGAAGGAAATTTAAGTTGTAACACAACCTGGTCGGAACCTAAGCTATATATCCAATTACACACTACGTTCTCTATCAGGCACGGCGAAAAAAAGGCCAGCTAACTAGCTACAAGTTCCAACGTAGAACGATCACCTAAATATTGAGCGAGTATGATTCAATAGACCGAAATTGTGTGAATAACCTAGATTATAAATTTATGTACGGAGTTAACGAGATAACTAACCATACTCATAGCAATTACAAAAATGTAAACACTAATTCGCGCTTTGATTTACGAAGGCAAACTATTGAGAAGAGTGTGACGCCATCTCTCCAAGACATTATCAGAGAGAATAATTATTTTATAATAGACCATCTGAGTATATATGTATTATGTTTATATGATTTAAGACAAAATTTTTATCAAATAACATTCCGTCTAATTATCTCCAAATCAGATTCCCGGGACAATCGAATCGAGTTGATAACGTAACAAAGTATAAAGTGTATTATTACATTAATAAAGCTAAACATAACATAAACCCTGTTAACAATAGAATATAAAAATCCCTTACCAAGAATAGCTACGGTAGCTTCAAATACCGGCATAACATAAGTCCTTCCGGTTCTGTTTTTTGCCCACGTTTGATTTATTTATAAAATCTGCTAAACAATATTCTATCAAAGAAAGTTATCGAACTAACTTTATTCAATGTGGGAGAGGTGAAGCTAGCTATAAACACTATTACATTACATTGAAACTAGGGTATGCCTTAGTCATGTATTTTTCTGTGGGGTCCTGGAGGTGATTTCTGGGGTATTTGAGACGGTCCTCATCTTTTCTAAAATACAGTAGGCCCGCACAGTGCAAACAGCCTAGGACCTAAGACGGGCCAGTGTTAGTATTTTTTTTTCTGTAGGACGAATCTAAGCAAAATCCCGTTAACACCAGCTTAATCTCATGACGCCCAAATCTATTGCGAGAAAGATTTCTTCATATCTTGAACATGAATTGCACTTATGATGTAACCTTTATATGTCAATGATATGCAGAAAACAACCCATAGTCAAATAAGTGAGACATTCATTTGCAACTATACATAAACGTGGCTACCATTTAGGTCAGAAGATGCCCAGTCAAATAAACACATATATAATACCTATCGACATAACATGAATCAACGAACATAAACGCTAATCAGATAGAAACTTTTCTCTCCAGTTTCTTCAATATTTTGCGATTTTAAAAATAAAGTTCAAAACTTTATTATTTATTACCAATTTCTTTTTCAAACTTTGTTTATATATATAATGGAGGTTTCATCGTTGAAATTGTTAATTCATAAGATTTTACCTTCCTAATTTATTTTAAATTTTATTAAATATGTTTCATTGGTGTTATTGTCGACCGGTATTTAAAATAAGATGCTATATTTTTGTTTAAGGAAACTTGTTATGAATTTTCGTGTTTTTTGTTTTTTTTTATTTTGTCTGTTTGGAACGAGGCCACATTGTGTGTTTTAAACTAAAATTTATTATTCATTTTATTGGTAATTAATTCTTTAATTTTCTTTTGCAAGTTTTATTTACATACACCTCCATAGTAAAGACAGAAAATTCAAGGGTATTAAATCTTTCAAAAAACCGACCCCAATCACGAATTTTCTAACCTCTCTTAACTAAACCCATTCCATGACTATATTTACTACTCAATTGATAAATCTATTGAGCTATTCGATAACTAGTTTTTGATTTACAAGTAATCAACAGTTTTATTTGGATATTAACTAATGTATATTAACATCACAACTCACCTACAAGAGCGTAAAACAGTAGAAAACATCAATTTCTCTCTACTGTGACACTTAAATACAGAATACAGAAAGGAATCACGCACGACGCAATACGCGCAAGGAACGTATAAATAACCATTAGGTAAAATATGATATATATATAGTATATATAAGTTTAAAATATAATGTGTATATAGTAATATAATATAAGATAATTATACCTAATAATTAATATATATTATTATATTACCATATAATGATTAAGTAAGGAATACTGATATCCCATTTATTTTCTTACTATATCTATAATTTATTAAACCTATTATATATATTCTATTAAATGAATTAAGATTAAAAAAATTAATATAGGTAATTTTAAAAAATATAATATATGAGTTTAATTATAGATAATTTAGGCAGGTGATATTGGTCATATACAATATATAATAAAATGTTATATATATATATATATATAGTATTCATAAAATATAAATATATAATAATTAAATAAAATTAATATATATATATATATTATATAATATATAACTGAGCGGTTAACTTATTTGTATGATGTCACGATACCAGATATAGAGAACATGAGCTACACAACTTAACATATTTATCTCCAAGTAAACAAGTTAAATACATATAGCAAGAATTTTCCTTTTTTTTTCTACGAATCAAACCAGTTAATATAAAAAAAAGTTCCCTACTGTGGTTAACTTAACTTAACAGGATAGTAGCGTAACATGAATCTTGGAAAAAAAAGCAATTTACTCCTGTATAGTACCCCTTCCTCCAACTGAACTTATGGAACAACATTGGTTGCCTAGGATCTACTTTTTTCAAAAACACATATGGTCTCTAACCAATATAAGTCGATTCTTACAATTAGACGGTTGTAAATATTATTGAGGGTAACACAAAACAAATTTAAGCAGCCAATTGAAAATACGGGTTTTGTTTTAAGTTATATCAAGTTTCCAACTACAATTGGTAATGACTATACAGTCTTCCATATCAAAGAATAGTCCCCATGCTATTGCATGTTTAAACAATGTAACCCGAAATTCTTAGAAGTTTCAACATAACTCCCAGACTGATATCAGAAAGGTTTAGCTATAATCAATTCTATTATTGCAAGTAAATAATACGATAATTAAATTTAAGAAAACAATACAAATGATTCCAATTGGATTATTACTTACTTATTTAACATTATTAACAAATCTAAAAATGTATTATTATATTATTATAGATTACTTATTCATTATTAATTATTAAATTACTTAAAATTCCCACCAAAATACGATCTCTACAAACAATCTCAATGTTAAAATTATAAGGACGTTGGCGAGGGAACCCATAATCGCATTAGCATGTTCACAAACTTGACCATCAGATTTGACAACAACTCATGTCTGACGATGATCTTGAAAAACAAAATACTATGACACCATTTGAAAAAGAAACAAAGGGTTCGGATGTTCATAACATTTTGGGTAACATCTGTTTCCCCTTTTGAGAGGGTGGATACAAAAGATACGTGAGAAACCAATGTCCAATATCTCATTAAGCGTCCGTGAAAACAGATAATTATGTTTGAATTGGGGTACCATATAACAAATGCAGTACTTTTGTAGGTATCATTAACATTGAAGTACACTTTTTCAATCTGGTTGCTTTTTGTTCTACTTATGATACAAAATGCCCCGCTTATCAACTAAACCGAGTTCAAACAACTGTTTTACAATGATAAGGGTAACTTGCTATGTTCCGTTAATAACACCTGTAATTCCGTGTTCAATACTTTAAACACGTACACTATAAATCATCTCACAAGCATGTATCTTGATAAACACTTTTTCTAACTCTCTTTCTTGGCTTAATTACAATATACTATATATAGAAATACACTATATATACCTGACCTATTATTATTATATATACATGTTTATTCATCCCTATTATTATATAATATATCATTATAGTATATACTGTACATGAATATATTAAACTGGCAGTCGCTATCTACAAAATATATTGTTTAAATAATATTATATATGCTGACTATTATCATATTGATATAGTTGATGAGCTTTTTACTTTTGTATATTAAATTGGGGTCATTTTTCGAGATAAGATTTTCATGATTTAAACGTATAATTATTATATTATATATTTTTACATTTTAACATTTAATTAAAAACGTTAGCTATATAAATTTGTTTAATAAACAGAAATACTATATTTTCATCAACTTTGTAAATATTTAAAAATAAAGACCTATAATCTAAAACAGCTACTTGCCATTTAATATATTATTATTTCTATGTTTTTTCGATCAATCCTTTTTTAACTTGTAATCCTCTAACAATTTATCCTCTTAATCCTCACAAACGAATTCATTTCAGTTTTACCTGGATACTCTCATTATTTTTCCTTTAAGTTTTATTATTGCTTCTTTATGAATGCATAAAGATGTTTTATAATAGTTATTTTTTTTTTTATAAAATATTCCTTTATTTTTCAAATTAATTTTTAATTTACTTTTAATTTTTTATATCTCACCCTCTTCCATAACCCTACACAAGCATACAACCCTCGTATCCCTTGATCCTGCCTATCCACGTCCCGACCAGAACTCTAAACACATATCTTCCACCTACTCGTCCTATTTCTATCCTGCTCCCACTTCCTCTCTTTCTCCCTACTCTTTCACCCATGTTAGTATTGCACGTTCTTCTCTTCATATGCTCTTTCCCTTTACTTCATCTTCCACCTTTATTCACTCTCTTTTTAGCTAGTTACTCTTTCTCTTGTCTACACACTCTTACTCGTATAACCTTAGCTATTCACTTTCTTCGATCTAAACTGAGCTTTCCTTCCTCTTTCCTCTCACTTTTTAAAATTATTTATTTTTTTCCCCATTCCTTTCTCTTTTTATTTCTACACATCTCACCGATGAGTCTCAGTGTTTTCCTTTCATATCCACATAAAGAAATAAGTCAGCAACGGTTCTTTTATATCTTTCCAGCCCTACGTCCTTCCAAGATTTAAGGCTTGGTTATAACATTTTATGATTTAACTTGTCGCAACTGGTGTACCTGCGAGTGAGAAATAACCGTCATTCGGCCGTCACGTGTGCTTGTGGCCGCAATTCTAATCCTAACCCACTTGGGTGAAGATCTATATAATATTATAATATAAATATATAGATATTATAATAGAATCAGCACGTATGATTAACATTCATGTAATTAAATAATATAAAATAAATAAATATATATATATATATATAAGTATATTTATTGATATATACCTAGTATATATATCACCTATTATATGAGTTTAATTTGTGGATTTGCAAAAGGAAACAAGCCGATTCTACAGTAGTGTAAGACGAATAGATTTTCGCAAATTAGAGGTTCTACTCTTGTTGCTTTGATTGGAGTACAGGTTTATATAAAATCTATTACATAGGATGGTAGAGACCTAAATATCACAGGGATACATAAAAACACAAATTTTTAACATTAAATTATTAAAAACAAAATAATAATAATATTTAAACATAAATAATCAGTTACTATGGTTATTGTTATATATTTGTTAACGGTACAGTGTATCTCCTTGTAGTTCAGTGCATGAATATTAAGAGACTATGAACTAATAAATAAAAGTATTAAAAAATAACTGTAATAATACTATTTGTATTAACCTGTATTTTATGGAAAATTTATCATATCTACAATACAAAAAGTATATTCTTAAACCATGCCATTGTTTTGCGATTAAAATATGTAGTGGTTACAAGAACATTAGATATGTTATACGAAAACCACTCGCTATAGAAAAAATCTGTTAAATTTAATAATAAAATCCTATTTCTGAAAACAAAGAAAACACCCAACAACTCACGTAAATTCAATATATCTGTTCGCGGCGTGCTTTGGTATATACGGTCTATTACTTCCATTTGGTTTTTTTTTCTATTTTATAAAAGCGGGACAAGGTCGGTATATGTCCAGCTAATTTTTAAATAGATTTGTATAGAATTAAATATAAACAATTATTTTTAAACACGCACATTTATCTAAGATCTAATTATTCACGCTAAGAAAACTACAGAGGATGTTCAGATCCATTGTGATTTGTTGTCTTTACATATTTTCAGATAAATTTCAGTTTAAAACTAATAATGTTCCAGGAAACTATATTTTAGTCGTTCAGCTTTACATATACTGTATAATAAAAATTATAAATAGGAGCTAGTTAATTAATATACTTTAAAGTTCCATACTCCTGTAGTTATTTCTTTTATATTTGCCTTTTATAATGTACACATATAAATTAATTTTATCTTCTTACTTATAGTAATACCAATTCAATAGTGCATAGTGTATCGATAGGCATCCAATAATCCCGTAAACAAGGGTAGATCGACTCTCCCTGTAAAAATTCATTTCACCTTTTAGTAATGAATAATATACTATGGGTGACAAGTTGCTTCAAATGCGAGATTCAGGCGTAAGTACTATTTAAGTCAAAACTTAAATACAAACATCTTCCAGCTAATACTTATGCAAAATTCTTCAATGATATAGTCGCTCTCCTACTTAACAAGTACTAGTCAAATTTACTTTGCTAGAACAATGAGTTTGTTCTAACAACTTTACCACAATACTCTTTAAGGAAGCTAAACTTGTTCAACCAGATTGATTTAAAGTTTTGTTCAAAAAATGTTTGAAAGCTCCTTATGAATCTATATATCTAGTATACAAATATGCATGAACTTAAAATAAAGAAGAATCCATCTAAGAGATAGAGAGAAAGAGTAGGATAGAGAGCACAAGAGAGATGAGAAAGATGAGAGAGAAGAGACGAGAGAGAGAGACGATAGAAGAGGATGTAGAGCGACCTAAAAATAAAAGGAGGAGCAGGCAATAAAAAGGGGGGTGGAGGAGCGTTGGTATAAAGAGGATAGGTACGAGAAGCAAATATTATTTTAAAACAGATTAATTAGCGATGATGCTCATTAAATCTATTTGTAAAAAAGACTAAACAGATGTGTAAACTTCAAGGTTACAACAAAGAAAAACTTGTAAGTTAATAGGGGACCAAAGTGTCAAGAGAAAAAAAGGATTACGAATATATACTCGTATTTTTCAGAAATTTGTTTATTTTTTAAGGAAAAACACAAAAAGGAACAAAAAAAAAAGTTATGTATTTTTGCTCTTTTCGGTTCGAAAATAACCTTTATTCAATGAAGCATTATAATAAATTACTTTTTTGAAAGGAAAGGAACAGATATGACTGAGTTATGTGTTTAAAGTAATATTTTCTTCCAGCACAAGATTATCCATGTTAACCTAATTATTTGCGGTGTGGTTTTTGTTTTGTTTCTCTGCATATTTTAGTTTTCTTGTTTTGTTCTTTGTTTTTTGCATTCGTATTTTTTGTTTTTAGTTTGTTTCTGTTCTTTTTTTGTTCTGGTGTGGTTTATAAGTCTTTTCTATCCGTTTTTTGATTAATAGTCTCGATTGTTAGTTTTGTTCGTCTTTGTTTGTTATGGCGTTTTGCTATAGTATTTTGTTTTTCTCTTGTGTTTTTAAATCATTTATTTGATTTGTTTTTGTTTGTTTTTTGGTTCATGTTGTCTTCGTCTTTTTGCTTGTTGTTTATGTGTGCTCTTTTGTCTTATATGAGGTTCAATTGTTGATATCCGTTAAGATGTGTGATTCTTTGTTTTGTGGTGATGAGTTACGAGTTTATGGATTCATAAAATGATCGAATCTGTGGTTTGTTCTTAAGTTGTATTGTTGGGTTTTCAGTTTTTTTCGTTTTTGTTAAATTAGAACAATTAGTTTTGCTTAACTTTGTGCTATCTTTACTAGACATTTAGTTGGGATTGGACTTTATTTTTACCTTGTTTTTTTGTATATTGCTTTGCGGATGGTTGTTTGGTTTACTGATTTTGTGGCTTTATATGCAATACTTAGAATTTGTTAGTAGTTTTTGGTCTTATAGTTTATTCGTGCTTAGTTTAGTTTACCTAGTTAGTTCTCTTGTTCTTATGGGGTTTGTTTGGGTCTTATAGTTTTAGTTACTTGTAATTTGTTTTCTGGGTTGGTGTTGGTTTGTAGTTTGTTCTTTAGTATATTCGGTTGTTTATGGGTTTGCTCTTGTTTTTGGGTTTCTGTTCTTCGTTTTCGTTTATTGTTCTATTTGTTTTCTTTGTTTCATTCTTTTTGTTGTGTTTTTGGTTTTGGTTATGGTATCATTTTTTTTGTTTTTATGGTTTGTTTGTGGTTGTTTGTTTATTTTTTAACTGTCCTGAGTCTTGTTCGATTGGAAAAGGAATGCTGTATGGGGTTCGCTACAATATTCTACAGCATACTTTTTGTGATTTAAGAAAGTCAAGTATTTTTTTCGGCCTGACAACGTTTGCTTTTATTAAGTTTTTCTTTGTTTTATATATGTGTTCTTGTTTGTCTGGGTAACTGTCCATGAGAAATAGAATGATTATATATTAATGAAAATAATATTCAATTCAATCTATAGAGGCAACTCTTGAAAATGAATGTTCAACTTGGATGAATTTAGCTTAATGTGTTTAATGTATCATTGCTTGACTTTATTCAGATGCCAAATAAAACGTTATTAGGTTGGGTCATTGTCTGACTGATACTTATCGTGACTCAGACGGGTCAATAGAGACAAGGGCTGACATGATGAGGAGAAATCTGTTAATAAACTACCTCAAAGAGATATACATACTAGAAGTATAAATAAAGACTTTGTTCAAAGGGGTAAAAAAGGAAGGCTGGAATGTTATTTGTGCACGGAGGTTAAACAGCGTAAGGGACCTATCAAAATGGAAGGAGAGAGTAACTAGATTTTTATTATGTATACAAAAATTTTACTTTCTTAAGTAAAATAACATTCTACAAGCCTGGTAGAGTAAGAGCTTGGAGGTATGAAATTGTTGTTTTGTCGCTATTCTCAATATTGTTTCTCGTTTTATTTTAAATGAAGAGCCCGCGAACCAATCTCAAGCTAAGGAAGTAATTCGGGCATACCCGTATAATATTCCCTGTATAAACGGAAAGGAGGATAAGTTTCACCCAAAATGGATAGGGTTGAAAAGGCAAATCGTAGGAGCCCCGATTATAATTCCGTTATCCCAGAGCCAAGGACTGGAAGGAGGCCGAGTGAATTGCAACAAACAATTTTTCATCCTTCAAAATGATGTTACCTGAGCCCATGTGTTTCAGCTCTTTTAAGAATAATTTTATCAATGGCGAGGTCCTACTTGGGGGTTCTATAACTTTTTTCCAATACGAATGGTGATCGTTATTTGGTTAAGTGTATTCGGTAATTCCAAGAAACCCTTGTGGGTCCACAGTAGCAAGTGGGCGTTTTTGCCTAAGATATTCACGCGTGCATAAACAAGAGCCCGAATTTTTGATACTGAAAACTATCTCAGGTAGCGTATATAATTATTATTTAAATTCAGTTTTGGCGTGTGTCTTATTGAGTATAGTTGTTTTCCCTTAATTATATGGTATGCAGTGAGTAGCGTTAAGCTACAAGGAGAGATTGACTCAGGAATAATTATATGATTAAAATTACAAGTTTTTATGTTTATATTATTAATAAGTCAGGTTATTAAATATTTTAAAGCCCCAAGATAGACAAGTTTTCTTGAATGTTAACTTGAGTATGAAAATTGGCTAATTGAAAAGCTATTTCCTGATATTTATTAATAATCTTACAATTATTTATAAATCCTAATTTATAGTCTTATTTATACTATAAATGAATTTTAATTGTTTTAAAATCAGTCAAAATATGAGTGTCCTAAACCTGTTTAGAGCTAGGTTGAAAGTACGAGGTCATAGCAAACAGAAGCAACTTTGGATATATTTCCTAAAATTAACAATCTGCCTAAGAAATGTCAATTAAACCTAATATTAACAGTCTTCCTAAAAGAAACTGTCTGGCATAAATCTACAGTTCTCGCGTATTGTGTTGGCTAATCCAGTTCCAGTCCGTCTCAATGTTGGAGGCATTTACTACCCGCATGCAGCATTGTTGGGATTCATGGGAAGAGGCGACGGGGTGCTTGCGTCTTGTTGGAAGCTGTGCTCTAATTAAAATGATAGGTAATATTAAAATAAATAAAATAAATGACTTTAAACAAAAAAAATATAAGGAACCAACGGAAAAAAAATATATGAAGAAATATTTAAAAGAAAAAAATGAAACGAAATGCTATTTAAATTGTACGCAAGAATTAAGTCGAAAACCATCTTAAATTAAGCAAAAATATGAAGATCTAGATATTAAAATCTTATTAAACTTTGCACAATTATTTATTAATTACATGAAAATTTATTATTGGTGTGTGTTCAATAATTGTTCTCTTACATGCCTGTGTAATGCAATACTAAGCAATCACAAGAATATATATATATATATATATATATAAATTTAATAGAATATATATATATTAGAGTAATATGATTTATTAAGATTAGTGTTAATCCTTTCTAACTATTGATTTAAGGTATATTATTATTATACTAATTCTTGTGGAAAAAAGTGGGTACGTATAGCTAATATGATTGTATATATATATACTCACTACCCTATTAATAATATATAATATTTAAATTATATATAATAATTAATAATTGATAAAAGAAAAAAAATCTATTTTTCATTTGCATAATGTGTTTATTTACCTTTGTATCGAACATCTATGTTTTGCAGTACCATTCGTTTTATAGCCATTAACGCCTTCGAAATTAAAGGATAAAAGTTCGAATAGGAATGATGATCACCGTTTCAGTTTTCGTTTGAAATTCGCGTTCATACCTTGTTAGCACGACACATGAGCGTCCACCAGGATTCCTTATGTTGATACTCTCCCGTTTTCTCCCTCAATGCTTTTTACTCGCATTCTTCACCACAATTCACTTTTTTATTTACTCACATAGCTTTTGGTATCGTTCTTACTTCTACCACTAGAATCTCGACTTAAGCGTTTCTCACACTCCGATTTTTTGTAATAATGTCGTATGTTTCCTCTCTCAATAAGGTACGAGCATGTGTAACCTCCTCAGAGAACTGATGGTATTTGTTTAAAGATTGCGTTCCTGTTAGGTGCTTTCAGTGTAGAAGAGTGACATATTCTACCTCTCAAGATAGAGAATCACCACCTATTTCTCCAATATGTATGTGAACATGCCAAGCGATCTACGGGTCGCACACAGGTCGCGAGATATTGTCTTCTTCTTCGTGAGTCTTCATAGTGGCAAAATATAATATACATTCAATAAATCTAAATGTAATTCATATATAAACTGTTGTAATAGTAAATATTAATATCAATAATACATAGATCGTATTATATTATGTAGATCTTTGACGATTGAGATTTTATGGATGATCTCTAAACTTCATTTAAATTTAGTTACATGTACATATGCGTTCATCTTCTTGTCTAGTCTCTGCTAGGTCGTCTTGGGCTAAATATTTTTGTTCTGTTAAGTTCTCATAAATAATTAATACAGCTTAAATCAGTCTTTACAATTCGACATTAATATTTATACTGTGTATGTTTGAAAAAGTTGTTGAATAGTACTAAGTTTTGCTCCTCCAAAAGGTTTAGCATACATATCCTGTTCTCTCTCTCGTTTCTAACTGCTTACCACAACTTTCGTAACAGACTTTTATTAAGTAATACTTTTATACTGCCGTGAATTTTATAGTATAATGTTCTTAGGTTTTGGGAATAATTTCAGCGAGAACTCCTAAGTAGTAGAAAGAGGTAAAATGTAACTCATTTTTGAACATGTTTATTTTACATAATAATATATGTACATTGAGAAACGTTATAATAATATAATTTATATAAATATATTATACTTTATAATTAATATATAAGAAATGTAATATTTTTACTATATAAATTATACTATATATATTATTCTAGCTAAGTTTGTGTCATGTTATCTAGGTAACATAATCTTGCTAAAAGTCAAACTATATAGCATACAATCTTGTAAGGAAGCAGTAGTAGAGTAGCGGTGAGGGAGAGCAGAGAGAGGGAAGAGAGAGAGAGAGAGAGAGAGAGGGGAGCAGAGAAGAGAGAGCGGGAGTAGAGTATGTAGATGATGAGGACAGATTTTTAAACTGTTTTAGGAGGAAATGGGAGTAGAAAAGAGAACGAAATAGTGAAACCATTAACTAAAAATGAGTTAGAGAAGCGTAGAGATGTTATGGCAATCAGTAGAACGAGAGACGAAAGAAGTAAGAGAGAGGAGCAAAGAGAAGCATTAGGAAAATACATCGTGTCATTAGAGTAAGAGGGTTGAAGAATTTTGAAAAGGTAGCTTGGGTGCGTGGAGGTTTTTGAAATGGAACTGGTTGTTTACTTTATATGATTTTGAGGATTTTTGTCAGAGGCTTAAAGGGTTGGCGTGACTGCACCCTTGCCCACCTACTTAATTTATATCCTATGAAAACTAGACTAGAATTTTGTTAAAATAAAAAACCAAATGTTTAACGAGTAGATAACATTCATGTTTTTAACCATTAAGTATCATGTATTCAATTTAAATCATGTCAATCCACGAATAGTCATATCTCATTAATAAATTTTAATAATATATCAAGTTCTATAAAGAAAGGAGTAAAGCAGTTCTTTATAATACTGTATAATTGTATCTGGCCTAATCTTTGAACTAGGGAGGTAATTTTTGGGAAGCCATAAATAATTTTACTTAAGTTATTAATTCTTCTTACTAGAAGTTTGCAATATACATAAAAATAAAAAAAAAAAGATGTCATCAAAAAAGAAAAAAAAAGGTGCATATATAAAGAGACGAGTTTCTAGGGAACCTTATTTTATATTTAGGATTGTTCGGGTATATTACGAAAGATTTTAATTTTCATGCAATTTACAATTACATTTCCTGTTTTAGACAATAAAGTCAGTTATGATCGAGGTATAATTAGGCGTTAATTAGTTTTTTAATTTGGTAACCTTTTAACCTGGAATTTTGGAGTCTTCTTTGAGTAACATGGTCACGACATTAATCTACATACGACTGACTTCACACTAAAAGATGTCTATTATTTATAACTAAGCTTGAGCATTTTGAGAAATTAAAAGGTACGCTGGTACACCATTAACAATGTATCAAAGTCGGCTATCAACACCCTATCACACAGATGTAGCTATCTATATGATTGTAGAGGTCGTATAAGAGAATAGTTCTTACTGATATATTTATTGGGATTTAAAGATATATATATATATATATATATATATAGTTATCAGGATTAATTTATTGAGTTAAGCTGGTACTGTTACTTCTATATACTATTTTGGTGTGTATTGGTAGAATAATCGAGTATAGCGTAACATATATATTATATGAGAATATATTTATAATATTATATATATATATCTAGATTAATATTGTTTGAATATATATAATTTATTTATATAGATGTCTGTTATATAATCCTTTTATAATTTAATTAAATTACTATATTATACTTTGTATAAATGAATAAGAAACTTTAGTAGATGTAGTAAATTAATACAAGATTAAATATATTCTAGAGTTATATATATTATATAGTTTATATACCTATTTATGGGTATGCTCATATTTATTAATGAGTATAATCTTGTTATAAGTATATGTATATAGATCATTATTATTTATCTAACATAAGTCAGGTATATTATATGTTATATTTATATGTTATAGCTATTCTTCGTTAATTATAATGGTAAAATAATTTCGATGTTACTTGATAAAATATTATTATTATCACTATATTATCGGTTAAGTATTGATGATAATTAGACATATTGTACTGAATAACATTAATTTTATTTATTGTTATATAAGATAATTTAGAAATTCTACTGTTAAGAGTCGAGGTAAAATTTAAATGAATTACACTATTATAAATGAATAACAGTTTCTCAGGAGAGAAAACGTCATCTAAATGAGGAGAGAGATGAACGCAATTTTGATAACTGGATATGTATTTACATAATCGAGTTGGTTTCAGATAACACAGACCTCATGGTTGGACATCGTGAAGAAATTAGTAAGTTTTTTTTGAATCTTAAAAATCAACTGATGTCGGGTATACTCTATCCTAGTTTCATGTTCTTTTAAGATATTATACTGTGTAGTATATAAACGTTGTGGAACTATTGTATTGATTAGTTATAGCTGTTAATATTTCGAGTGCTAAAGTTATAGTCATAGGTTTGTTTGTATTGATACATTATATTAACTTATATATCAGGTTGAATTTTGGTTATATTTTAGCTTATTATACATATGGGAAGCCCAATGTTGCGTGAACGCATCAAAATATTATTATCGTTAGATATTATATACAGTTAGTATAAGATAAAAAGATAAAACTTATTATTTATTATATATATAATTTATTCATTTATTTATAGTTGTTTGTTTCGCGCAAGCGTCTCCCTTGGAATTTCCCGAAAAATGAATACTAAGTGGTTTATGATAATTGAGGTGAGCTTGGTTTGTCAAATTTGATAGCTAGTAAGAGCGAGTGTAATATTAATTATAAGTCTATGAAACTCATTTGAGATGTTGTTTAAGATTTTACTTTTGTATACTGAAGAATGGTTTTAAACCGATTTTTAACAATTTCTAAAAAATTTATTACGATAATAAGGAGGGATAGGAGGTGGGGCTCAAATTTATAGAGGCATGAGAATGATATCTAGTTATCAGGGTTCAATTGTAAGTACAGTCTATTGTTTATAATTAAGAATTCTATATGATGGATTAAATTTTAATTAATAATAATAAATAAGAAGACTAAGGTTATTCGCCTTATATTTTTAAGCTTAGAAATAGTATATGTATTGCGACTTATAGGGTATGTAAAACGCAAAATGTTTAACGATTTTATTATATAAAAACTATTTGATGCACTAAGAAATAGCAATATATTAATCCAACTAAAGCATTAATCTTTTTATAATATAAGCTATAACTACAGAGTAACAAATAATTATTAAAAAAAATTCCTAGTGATTATATGCTATTTTTAACCCATAGTAACAAATTCTTTACATTTGCGTGATCAAAAATAAAATGAAAAGAGGTAGTTTTTTTCAGATGACATGAATATTAAAGCACCAAAATATATAGATTATATGCTTACTTATTATAAAAGATAAAATTATTTAAAATAATTAATTGAAAAAATACAATGTTGTAAACCTGAATATTAAAGTAAGGTGCAATCAGATTAGAAATTCAAAAAAAATTTAACACCTGACCATGATTGAATATAATAGGTGGTTCAAAAATAAAATTAAATAACATATATAACTAACATGATATTATTTATCCAAAATTGCAATCCCTGTTTTTAAATAATGAGATATCTATTGGATAGAAACAATGAAAGTTATAAATTCACTTCAAGAGATGTAATATTACTACATGTAAAAGACATCATAACAAACGAACATAGTGCCTAAGATAATCTTATGATTTCAAACACGCCAATAATTATCATGGTATAGTGAAATAAAAATCGTCGAAATATTTGTTACTAGCAACAACCTTTCCGTGATCGCGACCTCCCATAAGAACGTCATTTATAATTTCTGATAAATATCAGAAGGTACTTTAAAACAAACCATATGCGCAGAAGAGGAATTTCTATACCACTTTCTGACTGAGTATATTAACTTTGTCATTATATTAGGTAAATAATATATTAATTTATATCTCTTACTCCAACGTAAATTATGTGCATAGTAATACATTACTGATATTTGAAGACACTCAGGAGATCCATGGATATACTCATTTAATCTCGAATATAGTGGAAATTCTTCAAGCATGTTACTCATTTATTTAAGTCATAAGAAACTTACAGAAAGTATCAAAACAGTTTGACCTAGGTGTACGCTTGCTAAACTAAGTCTCATCTGATGCCAGTAGGCTTCTTCACCACGCTACCTTAAGAAATAATCATAACTAAAGCCTGGCTTACCCATATATTATGTGTTGTGTGTGTGTGTGGTGTGTAATTGTCTGTGTCAGCGATTGTTTTTTGTATAAGATGTACTGTTGGTGGCTTTAGAAAATCATAAATGAGATACAAATATTGATGAATTAACTATGTGTTTAATATAAAGAAGAACAATAGGAAAGAGAGAGAGAGAGAGTGAGAAGAGTAGAGAGAGAGAGAGAGAGAGAGAGAGAGAGAGTGAAGGGGAGATTCTGAGAGAGTGAGTAGGTAGGGTGATTAAAATCAGTTGAAAGAGGGGATTAAACATTTGGTAGGGATTATAGATCAACGTTTGCGATAAATGATACAGAGTTTTTAAATAAGAACTTTGTAAGAAGAAAATAAGAAGAAAAAGCGAAAAAGAGACAAAAGGATTAATCCGGAAATTGTTGTGTATTCAAATTAGTCTTCAAACCAGTTTAGGATAAAAAGTTTAAATTTTTCTACTCTTTTGAAGGGAAATAAGCATTTATTAATGAAGCATTATAATTAAATCATTTTGAAAAAGGAAAATGAAGTTATGTATAGAGGAATCGATAAGATGCTGGCGAATTGTGAAACTAAAAATGTTTAATTTATATATTTATAACATTGGCAGTAATGAAGTGGTGCTAGTGATTGTGTGTGGGTTTGGTGGCGTAAGAAGAAATAGATATTTTAGAAATAGGTAATTAGTAAGGAGGAGATAATAGGTAGAGTGAGAAAGTTGATGAATGGTAAGTCAACTGGTATAAACGGAATTAATTTTGAAATGATCAAGAATAAAGCTAGATTGTGATTGATTGCCAGAATATGAAAGTTGTGTAAGGTATAGCTCCGAAGGATTGGAGGAAAGTAGTAATAGTACCCCTTATATTAGAATAAGGGAGATAAGCAGAACTGTAGGAACTATAGGAGGGGAATTAGTTTGTTGAGTGTTGTAGGGAAGATATATGCAGGTATTTGGTTGAAAGAGTGTGTCGAGTGCTTGAGGAACTGATTGATGAATTAGAAATTCAATGAATTAAAGGTCATATGGCTCATGTCACCTTTGTAGCACAAACTGTTTTCATTTCAAAGTGATGCTCTTCAAATTTAACAGAATAATTATGCGCAATGTCGTCGGCATATGCATGGTAGGTAGGATCAATATTTTAAAACCTCAAAAACACAACTTTTTTGTTTGAAAAAGTGTCTCATCCTTCCCTGAAAAAAAATATTTCTTTTTTAGGGTTAATTGGTCGAATTTTAGTGGTTCTTCCCCGTCGTATGGCTATACCTAGAGAGAGAGTTTTGCGAGTGCACTGGTTAACGCTTATTCATCCCAAGATAGAAGACATTTATCGTTATTTGAAGGAACAACAAAATATTAGTTCTTTCAAACCAAGTACGTATTCACATTTTATTATATATTATAGATATATATAGATATTATATATATATATTATATTTATATATATATATATATATATATATATATTATATATAATATAATATATATATGAATTATAATATATAGTATAATACCTTATATATTATGTAGTATATCACTTATATATATTACTGTATATATTAATATATATATATATTATATATATATTTATATATTATATATATATTATATATATATATATATATTATATATTATATATATATTAATTATATATATATATTATATATATATACTATAATATATTTTAACATATTTTACAATTTTTTCAGAGCCGATACCGATACCGATAGCCGCGATACTCTAAAAGAGGCGATACCGATACCGATAACCGATACGATACTTTAATTAATATAATTAAATACACAGTTAATAAGAATTAGAACTTTGCGTTAATTGCTAGGCATCTCAAGGAGTTGCACTTCTACTGTACAAACAAACTTAGTCATTAAGTTTCATATTTGGTTGTTGCCAAGAATATTTATTTATTTAATTGGGTTACTACCTTTAAAGGAATATAATTGCAGCAATATCAATATTAAAAAACTTTTATGTTTGTGTTTATACAAAAATATTCCATTTCATTTTCCAGTAAGTATTAACATAAGTTTAGCTACTTTTTATGTTTTAACATGATTTACAATTTACAATTAGATTCTTTAACTAGCTTACAATATAAAAGAAATAAAATAATGAAAGGGATCTCAATTAATCTTCCTGAAAAGGGAAGGATCATCGAACGATGGGCAAATTCAATCATGACATAAAAAACAGTATACTTTTTTAAAGGATAAAGATAGATATCAGTCCAATATCTAATTCAAAAATTCTTCAAAAGTTAGTGCAAAAAAAGTTAAGCTGTTCACTAGTATTGGCGAAGCCTGTTCCTTTTTTGGATGTTTACATTCCCACCTTACTAAAAATACGCTCGCTCTCGACTGATGAGGGAGGGGTTGATAATATTTGCTTGCAAGCACTGATAATTAATGGAAACCTTGCTGATGTTTCTGCCAACCACTATGAAATTATTCTCTTTGTAGGCATCATCTCCTTCGTTCATAGATTACGCAATATTGAATTATCTTTTGCTCCTTTGCATGACTGTCTCTTCAGTTTTTTCGATGAAGTTTCCTGGTGTGATTCCTTTGAAGTTTGAATCGAGATGTCCAATGCATTTCGTCAATAAACTATCAAAGCTCTGCATATCCAAATCCTCTTCTATCATTCAGTATGTTTATTTCCTGAAAAGCATCATCGTCACTATCAGTGCTGTTTCCAGGGTTGGCTGATAAAGCGGCTTCCACTTCTGTGAATCTTTTTTTCTGTTCACGAGAGCGAAGACTCACTCGGTTTGCTATTTAAATGGCAGTTCTAGAAAGTGGTGTCACCGTCGGAGATGCCATTCTTGTATGGTTTCAGCAAGCTTAAGGAATTCCTTATAGAACCTTTTATATATCGACATGTCAATTTGGAAGGCAAAAATAAAAATTCTGTTGTTTTTTTTTGAATGAGGGGGGTCCAAATACATGTGCCTTTGATGGTGTAAAAAGAGGTAATAAGGTTTTTTCTTATTCATAAACATTTACCTTGGTAAATTTTGCGCGTGATTATAATGTATATTGAAATCTCCGAAAAAAGGGATAACTTAATATAAAACTCCAAGAAAATTTGCTCACAAAGTGGTTTAATGAACGCAAAACAATTTTATTATATTTTTTTTCCTTATTGATCAAACCACTGTAAAGACATGTAAAAAAGTAAAAGCTTCAAACCAACAATCATTCATCAAATCTTGTTCGATTCATTCCTAGACATTCTATTGCTGCTTCCTGGCCTCTAATGATTCCTTCTCGTTTCTCATGAGTATACACTTTTGCCAGAAGCTTCTGTTCTTGTTCACCACCACCTCTCTATGAACTGTCCATGACATGGCCACTTTGGAACTTGATTTGGCTCTTCAACAAATCGTTTCTTATTTCTGAATATTTTTGAGTTTAAAGTAAGGAGGTTCATATAATTTTTCTGACCAGTCTCTATCAGTTCAAAAGGGAAGTTGCATTGAACTTTAACTGGTAGTGTTTTCCTAAGGAAACAGATTAGGTCTCTGTGTATCGATCATCTCATTCCTTATTCAATTGATATTTGATGGACCCACTGTTTTTCATTCTGCCAAGATTTCTATTATTTAAAGCGTCTGAAGACACTTAATAAATGCAAATCCCGAATTGAACGTTGGATTGTTGGGCAAAGAATATTGCTACTGCCTTCTTTTGAGATTTTAGGAGCTTCACAACTGATAAAGAATGTGGCGAAGTTCTTCCACCCAAGAGAATTTCGATTTGATTGTAAACCAGCAGAGATAGTAAACGCCAACAATGTATTCCATAAGCAGTTGTAACGTCTTTAAATTGTTGTCTTTAAAGCCATGTTTTGAAACCCATTTGCGACAAATACTATTTGCATTTGTTAACCACTGAGAGTGGATCAATTTCTAATAAAGCCAGATCAGTTGGAAGTACACCTGTCCTAATGGCCTGAGTTATCCTGTAACCATAAGCCTGATCTGTAGAGAGATCTTTGATAACAGCGTCACTCAATGGAACCAAAGGCTCTGGAAAGGATATCCTGACAAATGAGGGACTGATTTCTAGTTCTGTTGCAGTATCAAACATGTTGCCAATCTTACCACTCGACTTGTTGTTAGACAAAGTTTTTCCATCCAACTTTGTGACCAAGTGCCGCAAAGGATAGTAGCTCATTAGTGTGTAAAGCACAACCAACCAGATTGAGGTTTACGATTCAAGGTTTGCTATCAACCCAATAATGACTCCTCCTTCCCATACAGTGTTAACACTCGTTGAGTCACCACCAGTACCTGCAAACTTTATTCAAATGTTGTTTTTTGCTTTAAGAATCACAAGAGGTTAGGCAATAATTCAGCAGGTTTCCTTCGTTAAGTTGGTCTCTGGAGTAAAAGTGGCAAAAGATACCTTTTTCCACTGGCTCGCTGCAAAACAGATGTTTAATAGCTCCTCATTGTCACGAATACTTGGAAAAACTGGATGACTTGAGTTATCTGCTTTAACAAGAGCTTTAGTGGGAATCTGTGCGTGCTATTCAAAGAAGATGCATTTCAATTTTGCCTATCCTGCATCGGAGCATGAAATTCGTCATCAAATGAGTTGATGACTTTCCAGCGCCCTTTTTACTTTATTGTGATTCCAACAAAGTCTCCTGTTCTCCTTCAGTATAATCAGCATCAAAAATGCAGCTGCTACACGTAGACCGCGACACCATACTCTTTGAATACTTTGTAAATCAACATTGACGCAATTTGTAATGTATTATACTGCTTGTTACTTGAAGTAGAAGGTACATCAAATTCATCACATGGAATTTGCAAAGGATCAGATGTTTCATCGTAACATTTGTTGGTTTTCATTTCGTCGGAGAAAAGAACTTCATTTGGCATGTAATGTTAACTTTCCTCCTTTTCTGCTGTATATTCAGAAATATACTTCTTAATTTACTTCTTGCCTCTGTGCCGCTTTTTAATTTGCCTTCTTGTTATCAGGTTAAATAGGTAATCCAATTGATGCTTGTCCGGACAGATTTCCACCTTCTCTCTTTGACTGATTAATAATACACCCTAAGTTCTTTTGACCAGGGATTTTCTATTCCTTAGAACAAGAGCAGGAGATGTGCACTTCATGTGCTACAGGTCGGCACCACTTTTGGACATGGACCCTCAATTCTGAACCATAGCTTAATTCACACTTTCAATGAGAATGTTCAAAGAGCTTGTCTACCGTTGCTATGGATGTTTTCTTTTCAATTCCAGTAATTTGCCTCTACCAAGTGACATGTTTTTGGTCTTACTAGTAGTTTTCTTTCTATTTTCTTCAGGCTGTGACTCTCGATTTTAAAATTGGCACCACAAAATAACTGATTTGCTAGCTCCCACTTTTCAAGCACTTGTGGATAAATATCCTTTGCAAGAGGTGGCTTGCTGGGTATTTGATGAATTCTCTCCAATCTGCTTTCTTAGCAGAAAGCCCTTATGGTAGAACCACGTAGAGTTGGCGAGTTACAGAAGGCAGGCATTTCTTCAACCAAATCAATGAAGTTATCAGTGTGTTGTCAGTCTTGTTCTTCCTTTTACTAGCCGATGGCTCCGGCAATTTTCAAATTTTGCAAGTAGAAGAAATATTCTGCAGGTTAAAAAGGAATACAAGAAAATGTCACTATTTGTATGGATAGTAATACAAAATTAATAAAAATTGAGTATTGCTAGTTTTAAAAACTTTCACGAGTGGCATTAATTTTTTTTTTACATATGTATGCTATAATATGAAGTATATTTCTTAACCTTAGAACAGAAGTACTGACAGATATAATGATAAGAAGGCTTCTTTAGAGAAGACAGGTTTTCGCTATAAAAACTGAAACGTGAAAATATCAAGAATTTGAAGTAGCTATTTTACCCAGCAAACCAATGTAATTGCCAGTTTTTGTAAATATAATTGTGACGCTAGTCAAAACACAACTTTTTGACCCCCCCTCATTTTTTAAAAAAGGAAGTCAAAAAATTTGACACACTTTTAATATATTCAAAACTAGAATTTATTATTTGATCTAAAAGTTTCTTCATAATTCTTCACCAAAAAGTAAGAAGTATCGGTATCGGCCAAGTATCGGCCATATTAACGATACCGGATACCGATTACCAAGAAAAGATGGCGCCGATTCACGATACCGATACCGATACGATACTATCGGTATACATACGCCTATATATTATAATATATATTATATAGTATTATATATTATATATTATATTATATATATATATATATTATATATATATATATATAATATATATTATATAGTATAATATAGTTCCGGTTGGATTTACGAGTGCGATGATATAGTGTGAGTATTGCTGGGAAGCGACCGGGTGGAGGACCGAAGAAAAAGTAGGATTGAGTTAGTTAAGGAATGCCCGGAAGAGAGGATGTTGAGTTTGCAGAGCACAAAGACAGAAGAGGTGATAACAGGAAGGTGAATGGACTGGTTTGTGCGGTAGGGAGTAGGGGGTTATGGCCTTTGCCCACGGGGATGAACCCACACGAAAGAATAAAGAAATACCACAGTCAGGGCTCCGTTGCGGTTCGTTAAGCCTTAGAGTGGATTATGTCTGGTGCGACGAGTTCTCACTGGGCTATAAAGGACGTAAAAGGGGAGGGTCTTTTCTTTCGATTGCGTCATGTTCTCTGTCTCTTTCTGTTTGGTGTATGATTGCGCACTCACCTCAAATCTGGGGATAGGAGGAGATTATATATATATAATATATATATATATATATAGTATATATAATATAATAATATACTTATTATATATATTATATATATATATATTATATTATATATATATATATATATATATATATATATATATATATATATATATATATATATATAATATATATATATAAGAGTATCTTTATAAATACCTTGTAAGTTTAGTTTAGTTTAGTTTACTTTAGTAAGTCAGGCTCATTCTTCCTTCCATGCGGATCCTAGGAAAAGCAGCTTCCTAAAAATCTCTTGAAATAGAAAAGAAATTTGCCGAGTTCGCGAAAAAAAATTATAATTGTCCTGATACAGATAGTATGACAAAAAACTTAAACATGATATTGCAGCTTTTACTTTAAATTTTGTAAAGTGAAAGAGAGAGTAAGTAAGAATCGTTCTTGATTTTTCCTACATTTATCAATGTATCCTTTTTTTTTTTTTTCAGAGAAGCGAAAACACAGTTAGTGTCTTTAGAATTAGTAAAATCCTCATTACCAAGATTGGAACCCGATCAAATAGTCTATTTTCTTCCTGGGATATTATCCTCTAAGCATCACTCGGCTCCACTTTGCAGAAAGCTTATGTATGAAATATTTATGTGGATATATGATAAATTCAGGTATTCCTTTTGTTAACATTCTGTTTGTAAGGTTAATATTTTAACATTTTTTAATTAGTGCTTAAAACAAATGAATATGAAATGCCAAAAAGATTTTTTTTTTTTTTTGGGGGGGGGTATTTCATAAATGAAAAATCGCAATATCTTTATATTTATTACAGTTAGAACTACCGCTCACGGGTAGAGCTCTATTACAGGAAGGTGTAAAATGAAAAAAGGCCTAAAAATAAAATTAAAACCCATACAGTGCCACCTAAGGCAGATTTTGCAGGTGAGCAAAGACGCAGGCCTGAATGTGAAGGAAATTAAATTTAGCAGGAAACGCAGAATATCGAAGGAAATTCTACCAGGGTTGGCAAAAAGCCATTGATTTTTGGTTTTTTGGCTATGGTTTATTGGCTATTTGACCCTTATAATTTTTCAGATAAGGGTCAAATTGCCAATTAACCATAGCCAAAAAGCCAAAAATCCATGGCTTTTTGCCAACCCTGAATTCTACAGAACAGAGGTGTCTGGAAAGAAGGAAGCATCACAGCGAACAAACAAGTCTGGGGTTGCTAATTTCCACACAAAATTCACGCGCAGACACTACACCCCATGTGCAGTGAGGGCATCGTAAAGGTGGTGGTACAATACTGGTCAGTTCCCTCGAGCACTTTCTACTGTAGTACCTATAGAAAAGAGATAATGCACCAACGTCGTCACGTCGCAAATATAAAGGGTCGAGTGCATTGGAAAGTAAGAAAAGTTTATTAGTTTTTTTGGCCCTATCCAAATGACGTGCAAAGCCTGAACAACCCCCCTCCTAGATGTGAGAGCAGTGCTCCATATAAGGTCGGATGTGACCCATGTATATTTGAATTAATTGAGAAGGGAAAAAATTCTCGCAATCTACAAAGAACTCCCAGCTTTTTTGAGGCCGCCCTAGCAACCATTGTGATATGAGGTTTCCAAGACATTGTTTTTGTTTATTTATAGCACAAGGATGTCTATATTTTCAACGAGAGACCCATTGAAAAAGATAGAAAAGTTAGGTGTCTTTGAGAAGGAAATTTGTAGAAGTTGAATTTTAGAAGGTTGAGACGACCCCACTGGGATATTCTAGCCAGATCAACAAGAATAGAATCAGAAAGATTAAGACGGGAGGCAATTCTAGATACAAAAGGGGGAGTAGATTTGAAATGAGTAGAAGGATGTAGAGTCGAGTCATTGGCATATGAATGGATAAAATTAGATTAGCAAATGAGAACACCATTAATGAATAGTAAGGAAAGAGCGAGGGATAAGACAGAACCCTTCGGAACACCACTATTTACTGGAAATAAAGAAGTTGCCTCCCATTTGAAAGAAAACTAGAGATAAATAATTAAAGGGGTTTAATGAAACCCAAAGGAGGAGAGCTTGGAATGGAGCAATGCATGCCATACCCTGTCAAGTACTTTGGATATGTCAAGCGCCACTACCCAAACTCTTTAAAGTCTCTGAAGGCAGAAGACCATAAACCTGTGAGATAGGAAATTATAACACCAGTAGATCTCAAGCTCCGAAAATCGTACTGATGATCGGAAAGTAGGGAATGGGATTCCGGATGGTCCAAGAAATGAGGATTGAGAAGGATTTCAAAGATCTTGGACAGAATCCAAGTGAGAGCTATAAAGCTATAGTTAGAAGGATCAGAGGAGCTACTTTTCTTTACTTCTGGATAGGTTGGACTTATGCGGGCTTCCAACACGGAGGGAAAGGGTTAGTGTTGAGGCATGGAGATTATAGTTGAATGATTGATGGCGCCGGCTCGGGATCACACTCTTTCAAAACTCGGGGATTGATGCTATCCGGACAACTAACCTTCCTATCGTTCAAAGATTTCAGGAGCATATGCACCCGATTAAATGTAATAACAGGTAAATGCATGGGACACCTAAGGGGAGAAGGAGTACGAGGAGAATTGACAGAATCGTCCAGGGTTGAATTAAAGGAAAACAGTCGGAGTTAGCAATGGAACCATCAGAGCAAATAAGTGGAGGAAAGGAGGATTTGTAGAAGTTATTTGAGGTTTTTGGCAAGAGGGAAGAAAGTTAGCAAGATTGATAGGAGAATGAGAATTTTTCACTCCCGATACACAGTCTCTAGTACGATCGAACTATGAATTTTGAAGAGAGAAAGATTTAGAAGAAGAAGAAGGAAGGAACTTGTTCGTCCCATCAGCGATTACAGCCCCTACAATATCGGCAGTAGTGAAACGTCTTCAGTATCAAAGCAATCACTCCAAGAATAGTTAATGTAGAAGCGAAGCAAAGCCTCTCAGTCATCCTGATTAAATTGCCATAAATTACTCTGAGGGCAAGATGGAACTGTTGGAGAGAATGCATGAAAATTAAGAGATATAAGATTGTGGTCAGAATTGCCAATAGGAGAGAAGATGGCGTGTTTATAAAGAGAGGGACTAGTCGTGAAACATAGGACACAGGTGTTCAAGAAATGGTTGGAAGGATCCAGAATATGTGCAGGTTCCATAATCAATTGCTCCAAATTGTTGAGAATGCGGAATGTTTCCGCCTTTTCCCCTCCTGTATCAGTATGAGAGGACCTCAACCGTTCAGTGTTTTGTACATTGAAATCCCATAAATAGAGGACCTCAGTTTTTGAATGAGATGTAACAGTCTCGTGAGAAGTAGCGAGATATTTAAAAAAAATGGCAGGACATTCTGTTCCATTAGGAGAGTAATAGCAGAAGCACAAGATTATTGTAGTAGTAGGAAGTGAATCCATAGAACATCAAAGTTGGGAGATTCGAGATTTTCGAGACGTGTTACGGGAGTGTTGATGTTTATGTAAGAACGAATTCCACTATTAAAACGAAAATTATGGAATAATAAGTTATAGTAGGATGTATTAAAAGGGTTAGAGAATGAACCCTTAGATATCTGGGTCTCACGGACAGGAGCGAAACGTTAAAATGAGAGTTAGAGAGATATTATTCGATGGATTACAATCAGCGTGCAAGCCACGGACGTTGGTAAAATCTATGAAAAGCTTACGCCTTCCCAAATCATTGCAATCAAATCTTTATGACAAAACAAAGTTATAATGATAAAGCAATCTAAAACCTTAAATCTTGCACAATAAAAAAAATACAATAAGGTAATCTAAGAACTAAATATGTCCTAAAGTCTTGCACGATAAAACAAAAACAAAAAAATGTATTAATAAGATAATCTAAGAACTAAATCTGACCTAAATAAAAAAAAAATCTTTCCCCAAAATAAAATACATCAATTGTTTCTATACCCAACAATTTTGACGCTGTTCATGTGAAAAAAAAAATAATTTATTTTGCAATTTAATTTAATGTTTTTACCTGAATAACGGCATAACTGGACGTGATAAGCAGAAGCCAATGTTAGAATGTTGTCAGTAACGCAACAAAATACATGAGAAACGAGTATCGGATCAGAAACAGAAATCAGTTACCTTTAAATTTGTTGGCCTGTGTTATATATCAAACTCTTTAGGGATTTTATTCTTAATGTCAGAGAATTTTAACCTTTATTTCAGGGGAACCGAAGGAATGAATGAGGAAATGCTTACAGAAGAAGCCCAAATCAGTTTATTAAAAGGAACCAAAGATGAGGATGCAGTTCTTAGACAGTCAATCAAAAATTTCTGGATTCAAAGTATTATATAATATATATATATATATATATATATTATATATATATTCCTTTTATATGATAATTATATAAAAAAGATAATAAAAAAATATATATATTATATATATATATATATAAGATAATATAATATATATATATATATATATATATATATATATATATATATATATATATATATATAAACTTCCTTTTAATGTGCTTTATCCCCTTCTCAGAGGGTAACACGGGGACTACAGGAAATCGAACTTTAAGGCCGGCTATCCAAACCAGCGCCACCAAGTGTTGCAGCTGAGTTTAATTCTTGCCCCCAGGAAGATAAAACTCAGACTGCTACGCCGGAGGATTGGACCGGTCTCTTCGCTGAAGAGTCGGCGAGTCAGCTCCTACGCTACGGGCATTTCATATATTATATATATATATATATATATTATATATATATTATATATATATATATATATATATATTATATATAGTATATACTATTAATATATACTATATATATATAATACTATAGTTATATTAGTTATTAGTTTGACGTGGCGCAGGGGGTTGAGTCACCGCCTCTCATACGAGAGGACGCTGGTTCAAATCTCGCTAACAGTTGGTTTTATCTACTGGGGGCAAATTAAAACTGATGCGGGAACACGTTTGGTGGCGTGGTTTGGAATAAGCCGGCCTTAAAGTTCGATTTCGCATAGTCCTCCCGTGTTACCCTCTGAGAAAGGGATAAAGCACGTCAAAAGGTAGTTTGTTTTTTTAATATTATAATATATACTATATATATATATATATATAAATTATATATATATATAAAATTATATATATATATATATATATATATATATATACGCGTGTAGTATATCGCCATAATTACCAAAAATTCTGTAATATTATTAGAAAGAAATTACACCAAGTGCATATAATATATATATAATATATTATATATTATATATATATTTATAAATATAGTTATATATATCATATAATATATAGTATATATAATCTTTTTAAATAGCATTGGTTTTATTATCCTATATATATATATTATATATATATATATATATATCTATATATATATATTTCTTTGTCTTTCTTTCTTTCTTCACCCTCCTCTTTTGCCCCAGGATTGGGGGTAAGGTGCTCTGTACAAGAATCGGAAAGAAAAAGCCAGTAGGCAGAGACTGAACAAACGTCGAAAAAAGAAAGCCCAGCCCTACCGCCCCTCTGTAGCATTAATTAGTGAGAGCTCGTCACAAACAGAAAAATCCACCCTAGAGCATCATGGACCGCGACGGACCCTCACTATGGTAAAGCGTCAATGTAAGGGCTTATCCCCCTCGGCCCAGGTGTGGGCCACAACCCATGCCCCCATACAAAAACCCCGCCATTCTCTCCTATCATGCACCTTTATTCTCGCCTCTTGCCAAAACTCACATTTCTCTACCTTCAGACATTCAGTTTCACACGACCTCAAATCCCACTTTCTTTCGGTCCTCCCAGCCGTCGGTTCCCCAACACAGCTCACCACTATTACATCCGCTTAACCAACCTACTATCATTTATCCTTCCACATGACCAACCATCTCAACCTATTTTCGATTTATTTCTCTCTCATTTACCCCTTTCTTTCACACCACACCACTCTCTAATACGTTCATTCCTCTCTTTTAGTCAATTCTTCACACACTAGCACACCCCTAAGATTGTCCCATCTGAACACATTTAAACTTTAGATCTATACTTTTATTCCAGACCATAGTACTCACTTACCATACAATAAACACAGGTAACAACATACCCTCATGTAAAGACCCTAGCGCACTCGAGACTTAGTCCCTTTGCATTCACCAACGATTTAATTGACCAGCCACCATTCCTGCCATTTCACAACTTTCCTTTCTACACTCATGCATCATCCGTTCCCTTCTTCATCCAACATATACCTAAATATTTAAACCAGACACTTGTTCTAGCTGCTCACAATCTAACATAATTCACACTGAAGGAGTGTCCTCACTCACAACCATAACCGTTCTCTATCCACGTTACTTTCAAGCCCCTCCTTTTCACACACCCTGCCAAATCTCTCTATCAATGCTCTCAAACTCTCTTCAGATTCGCCACAACGAACCAAATCATCCGCAGTATAATAGGATAGGGCACCCTCCACTCAACTCATTCTCCTACATTCTAACACCATTTCCCTGCCATCCCACCTCAAATTCTTTCATAACCCCATCATATACAAATTGAATAAACAAGGAGAAATAACAAAACCCTGCGTCTAACTCCGCTATTAATCCTAAACCAAATACCATTGACACCAATTATTTCTTACACACGCCTTCACTATCGTCATACCTTTGATTTCATTCAGAAGACTGACCACCAACCACCAATATATCGACTAACACCTGCCAAACGCTTCCTATTAAACTCGATCAGTTACGCCTGTTGCAAATCCATTAAAACCTAATACTAATTTTTCTTTCTTCTCCCTCATTTTCTCATCAATTTGTTTCAATGTAAAGATTTGATGCACCACCTCTACCACTCCTAAAGCGCACCTTGTTCTTTCACCCAATCAGTCCCTCAGTCACTCGACGCACTCTTTTGACCAATACCAGCATATACCTTCCCTACAACACTCAATTAAACTTATTCCCTATAATTTCTACAGTTACCCCTTTTTCTCCCTTACCCTTATACAGGTTACTATTACCGCTCTCCTCCACATCCCTTGGAACTATACCCTCCATAAACGCGTTTTATACACAACTTCCAAATCCCAATCAATCACCATCTCCCTCCGCTCTTGATCATTTCACTTGTAAATTTCATTATTACCTGCAGATTACCATTCTTCAACTTTCTCACCCTACCCATACCTTCCTTACTAATAACTCATCCCCAAAATACCTATTCGCTTCTTGCACCATCAAACCGACACACATTCACTAAACACCTCATCATTACTGGTTATATTGTGCAGATTTTCGAAGTGGTTCTTTCCACACTCCCTTACATCCATTCATTCAGTTACAAAAGCACCATCCCTATTTCATTATTCTACGAAGATTCCCCTTATTCTCATCTTAACCTTTCGCGCTTCCTTCCACGAAGAGCTTCCTATTTTCCTTTTAAGTTCCCACATTCATCCGCCTTCCAAACTGTTCATTTACCTCTTGTTTTCTGCTACTCCGTATACACCTTTTAGTATTTCTTTTTTCCTCCTTATATAATTCCCAAGCATCTTTCTTTTGAAACCTCATCATTTGCTTTAGTACATTCAACCCGCTTCTTTTTTACTCTTAACCGCTTGCATCAACCTCTTCATTCCACCATCGCGTATTTAACATTCTTACTTCCAACTTCTTAGCACATACAACACACTTCTTTGCACTACTAACAATTACCTTCCTTCATTTGCCCCAGATTTGCTCAGTATCAACTTGTTCACATTCACCGATTTACTAGCGAGCGCTCTTACATAACTTATCCTTATTATCTTGCACACTTAACTTCTCACTCTTAAGTTTTTACCTACTTCCTTCGTATCACCTTCCTCTCCATCCAGGCCCCCCATAATTAATTTTAAGTAGAACAACATATTGATCCGATAATCCCATTCCGAAACCCCCCAAACTGATTTAACATCCAAAACATTACTTCAACAATCTCTTCTTTCACCAACACCTAAATCAATCATACTTTCCACTTCGATACCATCTCCACCTACACCAACTCTAGTATCTTATGGATACTCTTGTGTTTTAAAGGGAATATTACTTACACACCATACCTCTCTCTTACAGAATCAACCTTCCTACCATTTTCTAATTTTCTCCGCACCCAAAACCACCTGTTATACCATCCCTTTTTGTATCACCTATCCATTCAGGTCCCCAAAAACTATCAATCTGAAGCTCCTACTCACCCATCCAGAACATCATTCAGATTAGTCCAAAATCTACTCTCTTTCAACGTTTCCCTCAGATGACCATACGTCAAACACACACATACCTTGACCTTTCAAAACTTAAATTTAACGATTGAGATTTTCTAGGAATCACACAATCAAAGTCTACCATAACTTCGGTACCACCGGTCACTCATCAAAATTGCAGATCTCCTGCTCTTCCTCTCTCATTCTCTTCAACACCAGACGCAAACATTTCACATCACACCACTTAATTTCACCTTTTCCTTTTATCTTTGTTTTCAGTCACAGCGAGCAATCAAATTTGCCCTTTCAAATACATCCATCACCTCTCTGCCTCTTCTCCTCAAACATTTATTCCTCTGACATTCCATGTATCCATACGATTCGTATACCCATATATATATTATATATATAATATATCTATTATATATTATATATATATATATTATATAGGGATATATATATATATATATACTTTTATATATATATATATAATATATAGGTATATATATATATATATATATCATATATATACTATATATATACGTAGTATATATATTAATATATATATATAATATATTATATATATATATATATTACTTATAATATATATATATATATTATATATATAATATATCATATTATATATAGTATATATATATATATATATAATATATATATTATATAATATATATACTATATATATAGTATATATATATTATATATAGTATAAAATATATATTATAATAGTAATATAATATATATATTATATATATATATATATATATATATATATATTATATATATATATATATATTATAATATATAATATATATATATTAGTGATGCACGAGCCAGATTTTCAGGGTATGTCTGAGTCCAATGATTTGCAGAGTTAGGGTTCTTGCAAATCAATTTATTGTAAAAATATAAATTAGTGTTGAATTTATTACTTTTTGTTATGTTAAATAGTCAATAAATCAAAATAAATAATAATAATAATAATAATAATAATAATAATAATAATAATAATAATAATAATAATAATAATAATAATAATAATAATAATAATAATTTTCATATAATGTGAAATCTGAATTTATTAAATTATTAAATAAATAATTATTCAGCTTGTAGCGTTCCAAAAACTAACTAGTATTATCATTTACTCTTATATAAGCTGATACAATGCACCAATTACGAGCAAAGTCCTATTAATGGAGGGGCATAAAGTAAAAATAGAAAAATGATCCACACATTCTGATATGTAAGTCAGATCTCTATGATGAGCATAGGCTTTAGCATTGAAGTGAAGAAGATTATATTCAGTAGGAAATACCTTAAGATGGAAGAGAATTCCGCAGAACATAGTTGACTGGGAAGGAAGAGGCATCACGATGAAAAGCTTGGTGTTGCCAGTCCCCACACAAAACTCTTGTGAAGACGCTGTGCATCCCATGTGTTGCGAGGATGTCTCATATGAGGTTAATTGTAAGTGGTTAGCTCACTCGAGCTCCTGCTATTATAGTACCTATAGAAAATGTATATAACCCCAAGACCATGTTGCAAAATTAAAGATTCCAATGAGGTTAAAAGTAACAATTAATAAATAAATTGTCAGTTAGCTTTGGACTCTACCCGAAAGAGAAATGTAACTTAAGCCCCCCCCCCCAGATGTGAGAACAATATTCCAAACATGGACGGATGAGACCCCTTGTATGATTAAAGCAACTGAGAAAGAAAAAACAATCTCACAACCAGAACAAATTTCCAAGTTTTTATTTTTGAAGCGGCCAAACAACAATTGTGAGAGGTGGTTTCGAAGACATTTTTTTTGTTGCTGACATTATTGTTCGCATTGTTCATAGGTGAGACTATACCAACGTCGAAAGAGATAGGAAAGTTGGGAGATACTTTTTTAAGAGGGAGATTTATAGATCTTTAGCTTTAATAGAGTTAAAAATTGAGACGACCCCTCAGGAAACCTTATCTAGATCAGCAAGAATCAAATGGTAGAAATTGACAGACATCTCTTATCTGCAAAAGAGGAACAAGTTTTAGAATGAGTGGAAGTATGATGTTGGCAGAGAAGTGGGTAGGGTTAGGGGATTAGCTGAGAAGATCATTAATGAAAAGTAGGAAAATGGTAGTTTAAAGTACAGAATCTGGAGGAACACCACAATTGACAGAATATAAAGAAGGAGCCTCATTGATAACAACTGATATGAGTCGATTTAAAAGAAAGGTAGACATAAATATCCAAAGTTAGGGACAAAACTGAAATGAAGGGAGCTTCGAGAGCAGTGACACATACCATACTTCGTCAAACGCCATCATATTCATAGATTTCAGAATCCTGTGCTTTTAAACATATGCAATCTCAGTTAAAGGCGTGGATCCTTTGAGGAGAGGAAGGGGTGGAGGTTGAAGAGTATTGTCAGTTTCACGGTTGAGTTAGATGATTAAGCCTTTTCAGCAAGAATATTAGGAATAGATGCATCAAAATTAGGATTGAGCGACGCACTAATTTTGGTGCGGTGCTGTGCGGTGCGCAAAATTCCGATGCTTGGCCAACCCTAATCAGAATGAATAATTGGAGGAAAGGCGATTTTGCGGAATCTATTAGAGATTTTTGGCATGAGGCCAGAAATATTTAACAGTATATGATCACCAGGTAAAACACTTTCTTTTAGTGGTAAAGTAATTAGTACTTTAAATAATATCCCTACAACGATTCTGAGTTAGATTAGAATTAGCAAAATTGATTTGGGAACGAGTTCAGTATTCCCGATACCCAAAATGGCACAAGAACAAGTACGATCGAACCTTGAATTTCGGGAAAAGATGGATTGGTAAAATAAATATTGAATTTATGACACTCTAATGCATTAAGTTACGCTTTAAGTTATAGAATTAAGTAAATAAACATTGGTTTGTCCTTTTGACACGTATTTTTACTAGCTGGGGAAGGAATTTTTGGAGAAACTAAGGTCAAGAAATATTCAAGAATGGTTAAGACATTCAGGAATATGAGTATTTTCTCTACATAAACTGATTCAGATCGTTAATAATCTATAATGTTTCATTCTCCTCGTCCCCACCAGTTACTGTGGGAGAAGCCCAGCCAGTCACTTGTCTGTTATATATTAAAATTTCTTAATAAACCATCACTCATTTGAGTGAGAGATTTATAGTCTTGTGAAGTATACGATAATTTTAAAAAAACAGGAAACCGTTCTCTGAAAACCACGAAAGGAATTACTATATATATTCTATATTATATAATATATCATTATCTTATATTTTATATCATATTATTATATATATATATATATATCATAATTATAGGACTATATAATTATATAGTATATATATATTATAATATATACTATAATATATATTTATTATGAATCATAGCTATATATATATATATAGTATTATATATAATATATATACGTATATAATATATAGTGATATATATTATATATATTATATATATTATATATATATATATATATATATATATTATTATATATCATGGATATATATAGATAGAGGTGCAATTCAAAAAATGAATAAACGTATTTAAGTTGCATCTAGTGTTCGTTAGATCAAGGCAGAGTTGTTCTGTGAAGTCGCTAGCCTGGGAGAGGCATTTTTGACAGAGTGGAAAGGGTGTTTATAATCTTGAATTTATATTCTTTATGTTCAGATGAGAGACGGGACAGTCATTATGCGGGTTTGGCGGTACAAAGTTTGTTCTGTAGGGGATATTTCAGGTGGACGTGTTTGAAGTATGGAGTTATATTGACGTAATTTGAAAGAAATTTATGATGCTGCAGAAAGTGAAATTAAACTTGTTACGGATTTTAAAATCGTAATAACAAAAGATAAAGAACATGTCTCATATCTTTTGAAAGTAAGCACTCATGCACTTTGTCAAAATCTTGAAAATGATTTCCCAAATTCTCACTTATCTAATATGGTTATTTTTGTTTCAAGTTATCCAGATACCGTCGAAAGTTTCCAAATCTTAACATAGAAACAGTCAGGCAACAAGTATAATAATTTAAAATAAAGGATTATAAACTTTATTGCTCTGACAGGTGATGCATAATTTAGGAAGGGGCAGAGGTATTGCCAGCATACGATTGTGAGGATTTCTTTATGATGCCCAAAGTTTATTCCAGTTGAAGTTTTCATTGCAAACCTAGTATGGTTTGCTTTTTTATTGAGAGAGAGTCTATTCTTTGATAGGATTATTGCTGAGTGGATGTTAGATTCTCATCTGTCTTGGGTGAGTAGGGTAATAGTGGATTATGAAGTGATGCAGTCCATTCCTATTTGTTGTTATCGTAAGTTGGTATTATATATTTGCAGCTCTCTGCATTTGCCATGTTTGATAGAAGGACTTTTGACTGCCTGATTGGCTAATTCATCCAGCATAACTATTAATTTTTATAGAATAAGAAGTTTGGTGATAGAGGTGATGCATAAAAAATAGTTAAAGAGTATAGGGGAAAGAAGAATTGCTCCCTGAGGAATTCCATTATATAATTTGTGTGAACAGGAGGAGTGGTGTCCTTGGATGACTAGCTGTGCGACCGCGTAGGAAATTTGATATTTTTTTTTGTCTTTGATGGTTATAATCTGGTGTTTAATTAACACTTTCGCTACTTAAAAGTTGACGGGAGACTGTATCAAATGCCTTGTTGATGTCTATTGCTACAAAGAGATTACATTGAGGGGTGGAGGGAATAGTTTGGTTATAACCTTTGAGAATGTGTTGGGTTAGATCGTTTAAGAGAGTGGTAGTAGAGTTCTTTTGTCGAAAACCATATTGTGAGTCTAAAAGGGGAATAAAGAGGGGAGAGGGATTCTAATGAGAATTAAGTTTTCAAATACTTTGAATACTGTAAACTGTAAAGTGTAGGAAGTAATGATATAGGTCTGTGAAAAGATTGGTTATTTTATTATTATTGTTATTGTTATTATATTATTATTATTATTCATTTATTATATTATTCATTATTAATTATTATTATTATTATATTTATTATCTCATTATTATCATTATATCTATTATTATTATATATTATTATTATTATTATTATTATTATTATAAATTGAGAGTTTTCAATTGATTATTATCATTTCATTTACTATATAGTATTTATAATATTATTAGTATATATCTATAATATAGATATATTTATATATAATCTATATATATATATCTATATATAAAATATATATTAAGTTATATATTACTTATATATATAATACTACTAATATATAATATATATTATATATATATTATAACTATAGTCTATTCATATATGAGGGGCGAAATGAACTTGTCTATAGTTGACGTCTTTTATTTGTAATGGCGAGAATGCTATTCACAAGTGAAAACTGACGATTGTTTTCTGCCCAATTCTACTATATCTCTTCTACGCATACGCATTATCTGCCTGACTTCTTGGACGATCTTCCATATCCTCTCTCCGTGAATTCGTTTTTAAGGTAATATAATATATCTTTCTTAATTTTGTATTCACCTTATTTTCCTATATATTCATAGTATAGTATATACTATATATATATATATAAATATTAATATATTATATATTATAATATATATTATATATATCAATTATTATTTTAGTTATCATATATATATATTCATGATATTTAGGGATGGGCCGGATATGCGGATGCGGATAACGGATATCCGGCTGGAAGTTTGAAACCGGTACCGGATATGCGCGCCGGATATCCGTCGGATATCCGGGCAATCTGTCTGGATATATATTAAGGTATCATTAGGTAAGGTATAGACAAGAGTCCACATCTTTTTCTGAAAAATCTAAGTCCAATACAATATATCGATACTGTATATATGGTCCTATTATTACTAATTATGATTATTTTTCTATATTATTGCATTTATATTGTGAATTATATTATATTATATCATATTATTATTTCTAAATGTTATATTTTACATTAATATTTAATTACATAATCGATATATTGATTTTGGATTTAGAATTTTTCAGAAAATATGTGGGGTGCTGTGCTATAAATAGATTTTCCTAATAACTATTAATATATATATATATTATATTATATTATTACTATTATAATATATACTTTACGTACTATATATATATCTATATATAATATACTAGATATATTATATTAGATATCATTTATATATAGTTATACTAAGGCGGTGTTCTGCACGAGTTAATGTATACAGCGGTTATCATGCGTTTTTAATTAGATAAATGTCGTGGAATATTAATGTTCGATTTTTATCATTACAGCGAGGATGGGATATGTTACTTGGTGTAGCGCACAGCGGAATACGAAACAACCCGCGCACAACACACTGCGCATGTCGAATAGGAGCATGATATATTTTTTATGCGCTTCCTGTGAATGCACACTAAAAATGAGGTGGCTCTTTCTCTCGTTCATTTTTTGTACGTTTTCTTTCCGTTTCCACGCGATGTACCCGTAACTCTTCAATGTTACCAAGGTCTAGGGAGAAAGTATTCGAAATGTGAAAAGTTGAATACCAACCATTATTGAAGGAAAGGAGATGTTCGATACAATGTTATGTAAGAACGTTGTCTAATAGTATCATAACAAATTTACACCTCTATGAATCTTATCCACAATATACAAGAAGCGAGAAGCATGTCAGGCGTCGTTTCGCAACTGATGTATCTACCTATTTACAAATGTGTTCCGAAGACGCCGCTCACATCACGCGCAATACATTGCAGATCAGGCCCTCTGTCGGCGCACGGTCTCAGTTGCATGCAACTGTACCAGTGAACGCGCGGGATTGATTCCTCACATCAGTTTGTTCTGATGTAGATGGCCGGAGATTAATGCGAGGCGAGGTTCTGGGGTCATTAACCCAGGTAACACGGTATGTTTGAGATACCCCACAGAAGGGGTAGTCCATTGGTGTTAAGTCGGGTGAACCGCGATCCCCAGGCCATGGGAAGATAATTGGGACCTAGATTCTGATCCATCTTCGTCAGGAACGATTCGTGTCCGAGGGATGCGTCTTTCACATATAGCTGCATTATGTGCTGCGCGCACGCATATATGTTAGTAATAGTATTTTTCTTGGTGTCTGAACAGGTAATCACTCGAGAGGTCAACAAGGCGGTCGCAGGAAAAAGAGGTAACGCGTGTCCTGTTCCAAATTTCCTCTCTGAAAGAAACTGGCAGCCGAATCTCCTACTATTGACGTTATACCACACAACGGTTGACAGCTGCAGTATAGAAGACCCTGTGGTGAATTGGCGGAACAGGCCTGAATCGTTAGATCGGAGGTCTGTTTTCCTTCCAATGTCCTTGAGGTCTCCACCTGTGCATCTTATCCAGTACGTATGGTACAAGCGACATTCAATCGGTGCCATAAGATATTTTACAATAGTCCTCGATACATACCATTAGAGCGAATCGCATGACTAGCTAAGGGAATCAGCCGGCCCTTCTTTTGGTGTCCACGATGCAAACCATCGCCCCCATGTCATAGCGCCTTTGGATACATGTTGTATGGCACAGCGACTCCCGTCGATATGTTTCTATCGATCATTCCAAGGACTCCGATACTAGCATGCTTAAAATGAGGAGTTGGATTTTCACGGGTGTCGTATCTACGCAAGACACAGTCAGTCTCCGAGTGGTCGAATGTACGGACACCGACCCGCTCCCCGTATGTGAACATGAGGGATTGAACTGATCCGACCCATGTACCTTGCAACCGTCTGTACAACTCATGGTAATGCCAATGTTGGCTGCGGCGCTCGTCTGAGGTGAGATAACGCTGTCCACTATTCGTGCAGAGCTTCGCGAGTCTTCCTGTTTTGGGCCGCAATGTACCACTCACACCCTCGCTCACGCTTTTCGTGCATCGCGGTATCACCTGGTACGTGGCATGTTTCCAAATGTATGGGCTCTGGACTAAACGAACCAGCTTTGACAAGTTAGTACCAATATCCCCTGACTTTAGACGCATAATCTCAATAGGCGCGTATCAACAAACCTCCAATGTAAGCTGATTTAGTTGGTTGTCACACATTCGCATATGGTCCGTGTAATTCAGACGGCTAGCATAGGATCAATTATCCCCCAATGTAATCTTAAGACAGCGCGGTATGCCATTATTGTATATTTAAGGTTAATTCCTCTTGGTTTACGCGCGTGAACATATCGATATTCTTCTAAATCCTAACTTGGGTATCATGCATCGTCTTAAGTATCTTATAAGCCTATATATATGTGCATTATTTGACACGTTATCGATTTTTGTCATAACGCAGCATGACTGCTCTTCTCCGCTGACGACTCTAGTTGTTTATGGGCTAATATTGGTAGTGGGCAACGCAACACCGTAGTCAGATAATTGTCGTAGAGAGAAGAGCCCCTCATTTTTTATGTGCATTTGACGTACTCTAGAAGCATAAAATAATAATACCAATCACCCATCGAATTCGCCTCTCGTTAGGTGCGCGGTTTTCGATATTGCTCGAGTGCGCAGCATTCACACGTCCATATCCCTCTCTTAATGAATCTAAATATATCGACTTATATATTTTTCTGAACATTTTTCAAATGCTCAATAACATCCCTAAGACGGTTCTGATACACGTCTACTCTCAACATCGTAACTCGTGAAGACCATTATTATTATGTTATTATTAGTATTGTGATTATTATATCTATATTATGATTATTATTCAATTCATTATATGATTATTATTACATTAATTATTAATATAGCCCATATACATATTATACTATTTTTCTTATATTATGCTATTAATATAATTATTATTAAACACTCCTGACACACAGTTCGAACTCTAGTGTGGAACACATCAGTGAGTTACTGACCAGGCTATATTTCAAGTGTAAATGACAAAGCCTTTCAAAAAAACCAGTCGTGGCTTACACCGCCAATAAATCCAATAACAACGTATCTGCCACAATTTCTGCGTGAATACAAGAGTAAACGTCCCTTATTTATTATAATCTTTATTATGATAAACTAAATTCATACGTATATATTTTAATACTTAGTGTGGCAATACTCTGATGATACTTATTAATTCATTATTGTTTATTAATAAGATAAATTCAAATTCTTACAATCTATATCTTTAAACTCATTCATATTTTCAGTTGTATATAGTTAAGTTGAGATACAGTAATGAGATTCGTCATAAGTGTGATAAAATCCTATGAATGCTAAGTACTTAGCACGTTATGATCATCATTAAAATTATTAAACAAGATATATTCATGTAATTCGTTCTTGTGTTTGTTTATAAAATCTTTTCTTCTTCTCTGTAGTAAACTATTCCCAATTTTATTATTAAGTTTGATATTGATACATTAATAATTATTAATAATTAATTTAATAATTCATTTATTTATTATATAATTTAATCACTCATTATTATTATTTGATTAATTATTCTTATTATTATAAAATATTCATTTGTAATTTGATTCTTTTGTTTTCTGATTAATTATTTCATGTAATTTTTATGATTTCTACTTCTATTCTTATTAATTATATTATTATTTATTATAGTCTATTTGTATATCTATGAATACAACCGTATTATTATATTATATTAATATTTTTTTTATTGAGTATATTATTATCAGTAGCTGTAGTAGTAGCGATCTATTACTTTATTATTATTTTAATATTTTGTCTCATTGACTAGCTATAAATTTCTTACATGTACTCTTATTTTGAGATGTAGAATTCAATTATTTAGTTTATTATCTATTAAACTATTATTAATGATTTTAATTCCAAATTTCTCTATTATCCTAAGGAAAATATACATTTATGTACTTACACTAAAGAATAAAGCATCAAATAATTTATAGATAAAGAGATGAGAGTGATTCAATTGATCTGTGATATATGTTGAGAGTTATTATTAATCTTACTACAATATCCTTATATTGTACATTTAATAATACAATATATTGTTTATTACTTAGAAAGGAAGAGGCACTATCTGGCGTCGGTGTGTAGCTACGACATGTAGATCGCTCTCATATCGCTCATTAAGTGTAATGTATGGCTTGCGGGCCCTCCAAGGGTTTACACTGATTCTGTGTGCAATGCAGATGTGTAGCCCCACTTTTCCGGATAGGGAAGTGAAATTGTAATTCCTAATTTACCATGATTTATTGCCCACTTTTGGGTAAATGATATAGATCTATTATATTGTATCTCTGTTCCAGAGGAGCAATGACGATTAGACAACATATTCTGATAAAATTTTTTGTCTTCTTATGCATTTTCTCACATAGACTCTATCTTATATATATACATATATGGTCACTAGATTACTAATAATACTATGAGAATATTCATATCCTTCCTCCTACTTATATTTTATAATAAGCTCATTAATATATATACGGTATACCTTTCCTATCATATACTATATATATGTATTATATATACTCTACATTATATTATTTTACTACTTTTTATTTTTTATGATATATATATCTATCTTACTGTTTTAGTATTTATATTTCTCTTTTCTCGATACCCTCCTAGTGATAGTTTATATTACTCAATTATCCCCTCAATAATATATTATATAGAAGTTGATGTTTCCGTGTCCGCAATTTAGAGTCCCGCATTCGCGAAGACCAAAAAAGTTACAATTGCGGTAATTGCGGTTGCCGATAATGGTGAAAAATTGTGCGGAATGAGTTTGATAGGTTAGGGGATAATTATTATAACATTCCGCAATTTGAAATTCGCGACAATTCCGCCAATTCGCAATAGAGGACTTCCATAATAAAAATTGTGATAGTTCAAGTTGGAATTGCCACGAACATTGTTATTTTTTAGGTTCCCACAAACCTTCTGTGGTCTTCTTTTATTTACCTCTGGCAGCAACACCGAAAAATGCGTGTTATTTCTATTGCATCAGTTGTTTTATTAACGTTTTTGTAAATATGTTATAATTAACAAACAACTAAAGGCTTAAAGCAAT
>JABUQX010001480.1:10000-12500 GCA_015478945.1 Trachelipus rathkii
AAAAAATAATAATAATAATAATAATAATAATAATAATAATAATAATAATAATAATAATAATAATAATAATAATAATAATAATAATAATAATAATAATAATAATAATAATGATAATATAATAATAAAATAATAAAATAATAATATAATAATAATATAATATAATAATAATAATAATAATAATATAATATAATAACAATAATAATAATAATAATAACAATAATAATAATAAAAATAATAATAATAATAATAAAAATAGTAATAATAAAAAAAAGTAATAGTAAATAATAATAAAACAATAATAGTATAATAATGATAATATTACTAATACTAATGCTAATAATGATAATAATAATAACAGTAATAATAATAACAGTAGTAACACTAAAGTTAAAGTTAACAGTATTAGTGAATAATAATAATAATAATAATAATAATAATAATAATAATAATAAAAATAATAATAAATAATAATATAATAATAATAATAATAATAATAATAATAATAATAATAATAATAATAATAATAATAATAATAATAATAATAATAATAATAATAATAATAATAATAATAATAATAATAATAATAAATAATAATAATATAATAATATAATAATAATAATAATAATAATATAATAATAATGATAATAATAATAATAATAATAATAATAATAATAATAATAATAATAATAATAATAATCATAATAATAATAATAATAAATAATAGTAATATAGGTATTCATAACATCAAATCGCTAGCAGCATTGACTTTGTAAATTTAAGAGAAACACTGCGAGAACAATTAAATATTAATAATAGCTATAGGAATCGCTTCCATCTGTCGTAGAATAGGACTTAACGTGGGTAGGAATGCCCTCGTTAGTATTTAGATAATAAGAAGTTTCTGATATTTCTACGAAACGAACCAATGGTGAGTGATTCCTGAACATTTCTTGGGAGATTATTCCACAATTCTATGCCCTTATATGAGATAGCCCTCCGAGATTTCGTTAAGGTGAATTTCGCTTTGTCTAAGGTAAGGGAATTTGTGCTACGGAGATTGTTTGTTCTTAACGTTTGGTTCTGTAAAATTATGTTTGCCAAAAGATCATTTGCAGTTCCGTTTGTGAATTTAAAGATGTGACTACTTACTGTAAGGATGTAAATATCATGAAGTTTCAGCATAGACAAATTTTTGAATAGTGGGGTTGTGTGTTCACGGTAGTTACGGGGCCCTGATATTACACGAATTATTTTCTTTTGCATAACGATTAGAGGTTGTAGCAGGTATTCACTTGCACAACCCCATACTGAAAGACAGTAGAGTAGGTGTGGATAAACAAGACTATAGTAAAGGTTTTTTAAAATATGTTTTGGAACAAAATTCCTTATCTTAAGGAATGCATAGTTAGCATAGGATAATTTGCTAATGAGACTATTTATGTGTTCTTTGAAAGAGAGCTTGTCATCAAGGATAACACCTAATAACTTGGCAGACGATTGCCGATTTATAATTATATCTTTTGCTCTTACATTAAGTTGAACAGGGTTCTTTTGATTTGTTATTACTAGGTAATTTGTTTTTTGTAGATTAAGGGAGAGTTTGTTTGCCTCTACCCATGTTATAATGTTTTTTAATTCATTATTTACCTTGTCATTAAGTGTGTTTATATTACGGTCTGATATTAAGATTGCAGTGTCATCAGCATATTGAGAGTGTATTGAACTGTGACAATTTTGAAAGTCATTTGTATATATATTAAAGAATAGTGGCCCAAGTATGGAGCCCTGAGGGACACCGTGGGAGATTGAGGAAAGTGAGGATGATGTGTCTCCTAAACGGACGTATTGTGTTCGGTCAGATAAGTATGACTGAAACCATTGTAGTGAACCATTACTGATACCAAGTCTCTCTAATTTGTTTAAGAGTAGGTTGTGCGGAACTACATCGAATGCTTTCGAGAAATCTAATAGTAAAAGTACACATGTTTGTTTTTCATTTAGTGCTTTGTATAGTTTTTCAGTAAGGAATATCAGAGCATCCTCAGTGTTGCGGTTTTTGGTGAAGCCAAACTGATTTTGTGAGAGAAGCCCAGTTGCATGCAAGTAATTAGTAAGTTGAGCATGGACTAACTTTTCAAAGATTTTACCAGTTGTATGAAGGATTGAAATCGGACGAGAGTTTTTCGGTAGGGAGGTGTCCGAGCTCTTGGGAACAGGAGTAACTTTTGCGATTTTTAATTCAGTTGGATAATGATGTAAGTCAATTGAATTGTTATAGAGAGAGGCTAAAATAGGTGAGATTTCTTTTTTACAATGTTTGTATATCCAGTTCGGAACACTCTGAAGGTCAGAGCCTTTATTCATGAGACCATTTATGACACACTCAACGTCAGATGTTGATATTCTTTCGAATGCAAAGTTCTGCCCTTCGTGTGGTCTTAAATAATCGGCAAAGACCCTCTCTGTTTCTGGAACTTCGGCTGCTAAAGCTGCCCCTACG
>JABUQX010001480.1:30000-32500 GCA_015478945.1 Trachelipus rathkii
GAGTCCTGAGCGTTAAACAATATTAAATCTAAACTAGCATTAGACGCCTTGGATTTTCAGCGAATTTCGCAATTACATTTGTTTCCAATTCGTTCATTTTTTCAATTACTAATATTTTATGAATACTCATCCTACATAGTCCATTAAGCCTGTCTTCGTTTATTGTGCTTCTTAGCCAAGTCTTTCTTTGCTTTTCACATAGTGCTGAAAGACCTTTCAATGGTAATTGTTTCACACGGTAGCACCAGTACATTTAATAGACAGGATCTGTTTCGAGGAAAAAAGTGGTCGGCTTCTTTAATAACTTCAGTAAGTTCCAAGTCTTTTAACTTTTGCTTAATAAGTTAGAGTTATGGCTAAGTCTTGTTGTGAGGGAGGAAGTTTTTTCCATATTGGGGTGGAAACTTCATTGAATATGAGGTTTGAATTGCCGTAAGGCTTCAAAAAGGAATTTGGAGCAACAATTTGAAAATCATTATCTGATGACCTATAGGTTAAAGGTCTTGAATTGATAACATTGGTGATATTTGAAATACTTGTTAACAGTTGAAAGTAAGTTAAGGTTGCTTTACCTATAGTTTTGTTGATATCAAGATCATGAACTGCCTACGGGAGCACCTAACATAAGAAACGGATGCAAATGAAAAAGATGAAATGCTGGCACGTTGTTTTCTGAAAATCTAGTCTCTAAAGAGGATGAAAGTGAGTCAAGATAAGGCACAAGTACAGAACACTTCCAATATTCAGCAGAAGTTTCAGCAGGATGATTTGCTTTATGTTGTTGAGATTGTACTTTTCTAGGTGGTGCAAGTTCTACTAAGAACTCAGCAGTAATAACATTGGCGGATAAGAGCAGATCAGCAATTATTTGATCAGCAGTTTTGCAGTGGTCTTTGACAACTTTCAAAATTCTTTGGACATGATCAGAGCACTGCATAAGGTCAATATTTTTTGTTTGAATAATGTTAGCCACTGGTTCAACTAAAGCAAAATATTTGGTTATTACGGAAGAGGTAATAATGAAATTGGGTCTTGTTGCCGAACAGTATAATAGAAAAGCTGTTTTTCTTGTTTGATTGTTGCCTTCCTTTGACAATTTCTAACCCTTCAACGATTTTTATCATATTTGTATGGAAAATAGCAATACTATGATATTTTTGAGTTCAACAGGTTTCACAAAGTTTAGGCAAGTTGGGAATGTATTTTCTTTTTAGGGTGGAGTCTCTGAAAAAGTTCTTTTATTGTGGCAATAGTATTTCGAATTTCCGGAATAATGTTTAGGTCATTAATGACCAAATTAAGCCGATGGCTTACACAGTGAAAATATAATCCTTTTTTATATTTTTCCCTCAGTTTCTTTTGAATTCCATGTTCTTTCCCTGCCATTGTTGCGCAGTCGTCGTACCCCTGACCAACGCATAGACTCGGATCCAAACCTTCTATTTCTAAAAACAAATCAATCCTTTTGACAATGGTTTTACTAACCATCGTTTCAAGATTCAAGAACTTCAAACCACAGAAATTCTTCTTGAACAGTAATTTTTTAAAGATCGAGAAACCTTAATCCTATAGATAAATAATTGTTCATTCATTGCCTGAAAAATCCACAGTTTCTTCGGCCAATATGGAGTTGACGCCTTTTTTTTTTTTTTTTTTTTTTTTTTTTTTGCATCTGCGACAATGTTTTTTATGATAATTCCACACAAATTGATAAGTTCATTTTGAATCATCGGAGACGTCCAGACGGCATTCTTCTGTCCTTGAATATGTTCTTTCAATTCCACATCACCACTTTCTATTCGCAGCTTAATCAGGTCTTCAAAAATTTTCTCATGCAGGCCTTTACCTCTTAAAGGTAAGTCATGGGTTCCACAGAAAATTATGGTTTTCAAAATTGCTGTAATATTTCTTTTAATTTCTGCAATTGTTTTTTGATGTCCTGTCAAGCTGAATATCAACAGGGTATGCCTTCTGTGACTAGAATTTAGCAGCTTTGGCAGCGGCCAAATGTTATCAGATACTAGAGAGCTCTAGCGGAGAATACTGTCAGAGGCTTTAGCCTTTTTAAGCCCACCAGTTCGTTAGGCTTTAGAAACTGTTATACAAAACACATTAGTTGTGTTTGAAAAATACAGGTTATTATAATGTTGTATTAATGAAGTACTATTTCAACATATAAGTTAGAAGTATCTTTTTCAGTTTTCTAAATATGGTCATAAACATCAGATGTGAAGAAACTTTATAGAAGATTTGAATCACTAGCTTATAGGATTGGGTTAGTATTTCTTATTATATATATATATATATATATATATATATATATATCTATATATATACTATATATATATATATATATATATATATATATATATATATATATATCTTCTTTATATTTATATATATATACCATATATATATATATATATATATATATATATATGTATCTATATATATCTCATATATATATATATATATACCATATATATATATATATATAACA
>JABUQX010001480.1:37500-40154 GCA_015478945.1 Trachelipus rathkii
CCGCCCTTGTATGGAGTACTGCTCTCATATCTGGGGGGCTCTGGTTTCACCCGGCTTTTGGATAGGGTCGAGTCAAAGGCCAAAAGACTTATAAACTGTTCCGTACTTTCCACTTCACTTGACCCTCTATCTTTGCGGCGCGATGTTGGTGCTCTATCTCTTTTCTATAGGTACCGCAGCGGCAGGTGCTCGAGGGAGCTTATCACTCGCGTACCTCCACCTTTACGTCGCCCTCGTAGAACTAGGGGTGCTGTATCTGCACATGAGTTTTGTGTTGATGTGGGTAACTCCAGGCTAGTTCGCTGCGGTGCTTCCTTCTTTCCTGCCACATCTGTTCTGTGGAATTCTCTTCCATCTTCTGTGTTTCCTGCTGAATTTAATCTCCCCCACTTCAAAGCCTGCGTCTGTGCTCATTTGCGTAATTTGCGTTAGTTGGTGACTCTTTACTCTCTTCCAACACCCCCCCTTCTTATTAGAGGGCTCTGCCTGTGAGTGGTGGTGAAAAATTTAAATATATATATATATATATATATATATATATATATATATATATATATATATATATATATATATATATATATATATATATATGCAATTTATATGTGTATAATAATAATAATAATCTTAATAATAATAAGCAAATCTATATATATGAATATAATATGTAATATATATATTTATATATATATAATATATATATATATATATATAGAAATATATATATATATATATAAAAAATATATATATATATATATATCTGAATAACTAGGATACTAATATTAAAAGTAATATATATGTATGCTAATATAATATGTATATATGTTTATGAAATTGTAATATGAAATAATATATATATAATATAACAACTAACTCTAATAATATACATATATGTCCTTTAGTTGTTTTTATTTCTAATATGTTACTACAAGAAGAAAACATAATAATAATATATGTAATATATAAATAATAATATGTGCTTATTTATATATATCGTTGAACATCAATATATATATATATGTATATATATATATACATATATGAAATATAATAACAACATATATATGTAATATGTATATGCATATATATATATAATATAATAATATAATATATATACTTAATATATATATATATATATATATATATATATATATATATATAAATATAATATATATATGTATTATAATAATAATAATAATATAATAATATATAACATATATATATATATATATAGTATATATAATATAACAATATTTTATATATATATATATTATATATATATAATAATATATATATATACTTAATATATAAATAAAAATATAATAATATATCTATTTAATCTAAACAATAATATAAAGATATAAATCTTTATATATATATATATATATATAATATATATATAACTAATAATATATATATATATACATATACATATAATATATATATATATATATATATATATATATATATATATATATAACATAAACGATTAATTATATATATATAATATGGATATATAATATATATATATATATATATATATATATATATATATATATATATATATATATATATATATATATATATATATATATATATAATAGCAAGTATCACCAAAACGAATTTAAACATTTTAAATAATTTATTAGCCGACTAGTTTCGGGCAAGAATACTTCTTCCCATTTTCAAGGCTTACAATATAATGATAAAATTTCAAATAAAAATATTATATAACATCAATAATAATTAAAATAATATAAAGTTAAAATAAATAAATCATATAGATAAATTAATGATTACAATATTATGCAGTAAAGAGTTCTTAATTTAAACAAAATCTCACTTCAGTATTAAAAGACTGTTAAAATTTAGATTTTCATTTAAGGTCGGTTTGAGATGCCAAATATACAAGGATTCTAACAACTGAAGATCGGGTTCCTCAGTTTGGGACAATATTCCAAAATTGGTATCCTGTATATGGTGGCCTTCCTGAAGAGAATGAGCATTTATAGCTGAATAGGGAGGATGATGTAAATGGTCTAGAGTTCTAAATGAAATACCTTTATGCTCAGCAATACGTGTGGAAAGACTTCGTATTGTCTTTCCTATGTAGGTGCATCGCAGTCACCGCACTTGTAATGATATATTACTGATGAGCATAAAGGTAATGGGAGTTTATCTTTGAATTTAAAATATTTCCCAATTTTGTTGTCACTCAAAAATATAAATCTAAATTTAAACTGTGGAAAGTTTGTTTTTAAAACTACGTCAATTTTACGACGAATTTCGTAACTCATTTTCCCCAGAAAAGGCAACCTCATATACAAAATATCCTTAGGAGCTGTTAATTTAGCTTGAGATTTGTCTTTAAATTTTGCTGAAAGTAATTTTCGAAAAGTTGAGTCAATAATAAATTCTGGGAACCCATTCTTCAGAAATAATGTTTTCAGGAAATCAAGTTCTTTTGTAAAATTAACATAAGATGACGAAATTTTGTATCCCCTGTCAAAAAGAGTTTTAATTAAGTTGATTTTAAAAATATGAGGAATGAAAGAATAAAATTTTGTCGTCAATCCAGTAAAAGTAGATTTTCTGAAGACACTGGTGTGAAATTTGTTGTTATCCTTGCATATATCGATATCCAGAAATGCCAAAGA
>JABUQX010001481.1:0-7500 GCA_015478945.1 Trachelipus rathkii
GGAGAGATTCAAGAGGTCTTCCTAATCTATAACCACAATTTCATTGATCTATTTCAAAATTTGCTTTTACTATATATTTTAATTAATATATATATATATATATATATATATATTATATTTATATATAATATATATATATATATATAATATTATTATTTGTTGATATATTTTCATTTTGTGGACTACAGGTATCCTGAACCCCTTGGGCCTTCTTTAAGGAATGGTCGCCACATGTCATTTTATACTACTACTTAGTCATGTATATGCACAGACGTTTGCGCATGCATGTATATGCATTATGCGCACGCGCATAACATCTTCTATCTTCTGATGCGAATCATCCCACCCACAAGAATGAACAAAGGAATTGTGGGAATTTAAAAAAGTGACTCTCCATGTCACTGACAGAACTGGAACTCGACCCGTAGCCTCTTAAGGAAGTGTATAGGACTTAACTAATTGGGCTCAGGCTGAATGCCCTTTAATATATAAACAAATGTTACTTATATATAAATCATTTTTTTCTGGCATATCAAAAATTTTGGCATAGCTATTTCCATATTTAAACAGTATAGAAAAAGCCATTCGATTGCATTTTATATATATGCAATTTATTATATATATATATATATTATTATATATTATATATATTATATATATATATATATATTATATATATATATATATATTTATATATTATATATATATTATATATTATATTATATATATATAATATATATATATATATATTATATATATAATATATACGAGAGAGAGAGAGAGTAAAATCGCTATCATCCATACACACACATACATATAACATACTTACACATCACACATACAACCACACACACACCCGTTACGCTACTTATACACACACACCAACACCCGGTAGGCTACTTATACACACACACACCATACACCAGCCATAGACACTTACACTCACTCTGCAACCTACACAACACATGCTAGACACATACATCCGCTATATACCCACCCCCTTACGACCCTGCCATGGATAACATACACCAAGTAGCTCAAACCTATCCCACGTTACACACACTATGAACTTATGCAACCGCACCGTAGGCTATTTATACACACAACACACACATAACGCTAGGCTTTTTATACACACATACATCTACCTAGGACTTAACGGCTCACCCTATACCTACAACACACAAGCACACATACTAGACACCATACATCCACGCCTTGTCATATCCCAACGCGTAGCTCACTACACAACAAACACACACAACATATATAAATATATATATATACACTTTTAAATAAAATAAAATGGTCATGTATCAGGGAAGGTATCCAGAGGAGCGTTTTGGGGTAAAGCTCCATCAGCGACTAATTCACAATTGATGAGTCGAGTACTGAGGCCATGTAGTTACACTCTAAAACCAGGAAAAGCTGACCAATAACATTAAAAATTAGAATTATTTAAGAAGTTATTGCATATTAAATAATGAAAAAGAATGAAGGAATGAGAAGGAAGAAAAAAAAAATCCAGAGTGTCTGATATATTATCATTTTATTTTACTACAATGGTACAAAATTTTTTAAAACATTAACATTACATACTTTAAAGCAAGCAGTAAAATAATAGAGGTGTTACCTAACCACCAGAGGGGAGTATGCTTTTGTTTACTGCTTTACTGCTTTAAACTCATGTTTTACTGCTTTTAACTCATGTTTTAACTGTTTAACTTTCTGCTTTACTGCTTTAAATTTCGCTTTACTGTTTTAACTTTCGGCTTTACTGCCTTTAACTCATGTTTTTACTGCTTTAACTCATATGTTTTACTGTTTTAACTCACATATTTATTACATTACATACCTTAAAGCAGTAATCAGTATCAATAGAGGTGTTTCTAAACAGGGCGATTAGTATGCTTTTGGTTTTAAAACTGCTTTAACTTTCTTATCTACGCAGGTTGATCCTCTATTTCATGTTCTACAGGCATTAACTTTCTGCTTTACTGTTACTTTTCTGCTTTACTGTTTCTAAATTTCTGCTTTACTGCTTTAACTCATATATTTATTAACCTTAGTTTTTATTTTGTTTTAATACTTTTTATTTAATTGATTATTATCCTGCTTCTTAAAAATTACTTTCGGTGTTTTATTATGTAAGCTTTATTTTTTATTATACTTATGTTATTTACTTATGCCTATTGTTATTATTATTTAGAACACACTACACGTGAGCGTGCGCACACACACACACACACACACAACACACACACACGCACACAGACACACACACACGCACTTACACTTATTACAACATTCACTATGACACTTATACACACATTCACTATGACACTTACATTTAACCATGACAATTACATTTACACTTATACACATTCGGTACACACCCACTTACACTTATACACACTTCCTATGATACTTACATTTAATCATAGAACTAATTTCACTTCACTCACACACAGATTTACTTACACTCACACGAATTTACTTACACGCACACACAGATTTACTTACACCACGATTTACTTACACTCATACACAGATTTACTTACACCAAGATTTACTTTCATCGCACAAGATTTACAACACACATCAACACACACCACACACGACACCACGCACACTCACACATATAACGTTAATTTATTAAAACATTTTATGTTTTAATTAAACAGGTACATTTATATTACTCATCAATATACTAAAATTATTTAAAGTTTCTTAAAAACTTCTATAATAAATCAATTATTATCTTTGAACAAAGAATTTTTATTAACTGTTATACTTTTTTTGTTTATAAATTTATAACTATCAAGTTTTAAAATAACTTTTTACTAAATTTTTATGAAAATTTTATTAAACCTATATTTTTCGGTACCTTAAAGCAATAAAATCGTAAGGCAGCCCCTAAGCACCCTCTAATCACTAGCACGTTTTGTTCTAAATTGATTACTGCTTTACATCAATCTTTTAGCACATGGTAATAGTTAATAAAAAATAAGTTTTCTCCTGCTACATACATGTATTTTATTAAAATATTTCTAAGTTTTTTTCTTTAAAATAACAATTATTCACTTACTTTTATATTATTCTCTCTTTGTTAACTAAAAATATTTCAAAGTTTTTTTCAATAAATCGGGTTTTCTTTATTATTATTATTATTATTATCTATGTACATTGACAATCATCACGAGAAACACAACTACCTCACTCTTACAGATAGAACTGACCTCTCTTGTAAATGTGCTGAATAACTACTTTAGGTTAAATTTAGGAAATCTTTTTGTAACCCGGAGCGAATTAAGCCTAATTCCAGGTCAAACTATATTTCAAACTGACCTTTTTCTTTGTAAAATGTGTGCAAATAACTACGTTAGGCTAAATTTAGGCCTAAATTAGGATAGTTTTTGTAGACGGGCTTAATTTAATACCTAATGACAGGTCAAAGGTAATTCCCGTATAGACAAGATCATTGTTATTATTTTTATAAATATATTTCCAACTGAAACATGCTGGATCGTTATTCTTTAAGCAGGTAAAAAGGAAATGTTTTTCTTACTTGTGATTGGTCGGGGTAATCCTTATCTCTATATGACCTCGTATGTGATTGGTCGAGAATTATTTTATCGTCTTTTGAAAAATAACTTTGTTCTTTCAACTTGTATTTGAACAGGTGTGTGTTTTATTATCTTTTAGACCCAAACTCATTTTAAAATCATAGTCATTTTAGCTGTTAAGCGGTGCCCAAGTTATCTGATTTGTATTAAAGTGGTTTTTTATTTTTACTAAGTTGTTATATATATTTATAATAAATACTTAATTAGGATAATTATTAATTTCAACTAGAATGATAATAATTATTCACTAGTTCAAAGCTAACCCAGGGCTCAGCATGAGCCACACCCGCAAAGGCAGCCAACCCGCACCCGCTGGTGCGTCCAGCGCGTCCCGCCCGCGCGTGCGCCACAGGCGCTTATTATTTAGAACACACACACACACACAGCACACATACACACACACACACACCCACTCACACTCACTTACACATATACGTATAATTTTTAAAACATTTTTATTTTATTTATTATTTAACTATTAGTAATTTACTCCATGCCTATTGTTATTATTATTTAGAAACACACACACACACACACACACAACACACACACACGATACATACACATATATACACACACAACACACACACAACACACACACAACACACACACACATACACTTACGCGCCCACCACTCGATATTTTGATGCCTCAACTTTGATGCTCAGCTTTTGATGCTCAACTTTGATGTCTAGTTTTGAATGCATCAAACTTTGGATGGCCTCAGTTTTGCCCCGCTTTGATGCTCAACTTTAATAACTTAGCTTTGGTACCTCAGCTTTGGTGGTTTATCTTTGATGACTCATTTTGATGGCGTCATCTTTGATACCACTATATTGTGATTCGGCTTATAAGCGAGTTAACTTACCATAGACACTTTAGCGGACTTACACTTATACACCATTACACTATATCTCTATTCACAATAACGACATACAATAGACACTTACGTTCACCCTAGACACTTACACTCACCATCCGCCCGACATATATATATATATATAGTATATATATATTATATATATATATATATTATATATTATATATATATATATATATATATATATATATTATTATATATACTCTTCATTCGCGAGGGAATTTGCGCCTGCGGGGCACGCGGCGGGCGGGATCGCGGAAATATTGCGCTGCGGGCGCACGGGCGGCGGGCGGGGACGCGGCGGGACGCACCAGCGGGTGCGGGGTTGACTGCCTTTGCGGGTGGGGCTCATGCTGAGCCCTGGTGGTTAGCTTATGAACTAGTGAATTAATTATTATCTATTCTAGTGAAGTTAATAATTATTCCTCAATGTAAGTATTTATTATAAATATGATATACACTTAGTAAAAATAAAACACTTTTAAAACAAATCAGATAACTTGTGCACCGCTTAACAGCTAAAATGATTATGATTTTAAAATGAGTTGGGTCTAAAAGATAATAAAACCAACCTGCTCAAATACAAGTTTGAAGAACAAAGTTAATTATTCAAAAGACGATAAAATAATACTCGACCAATCACATACGAGGTCATATAGGATTACCCGACCAATCACAAGTAAGGAAAAAATTTCCTTTTTACCTGCTTAAAGGATCTTAACGCGATCCAGCATGTTTCAGTTGGAAATATTTTATAAAAATAATAACAATGATTTTGTCTATACGGGAATTACCTTTTGGACTGGTATTAGGATTAAATTAGCCCGTCTACAAAAAGGCTTATCCTAATTTAGGCCTAAATTTAGCCTAAAGTGTTAATGCACCACATTTTACAGAAAGAGATCAGTTTGAATATATTTTGACCTGGAATTAGGCTTAATTCGCTCCGGGTTACAAAAAGGATTATCTTAAATTTAGACTAAAGTATTTATTTCAGCACATTTTACAGAGAGAGGTCAATTTCGTATCTGTAAGGAGTGTGCGGGTTGTTGTGTTTTTTCGTGATGGATTGTCAATGTACATAGATAATATATAATAATTAATAAAAAACCGAATGCTTTAACAAAATTTAAAAGACTTTTAGTTAACACTGAATGAATAATGAAAATGAAAGTGAATCTTTTTTATTTTTAACTAAAAACCTAGAATGATTTTAATAATACATGTTAATGTTGCAGAGAGACTTATTTTGTTATTTTTTACTTTACATTGCTAAAGATGATGTAAAGCAGTAAGTCAATAGAACAAACGTGGATAGCTTGATTAGAGGGGTGCTAGGGGTGGCTTACTGTTTATTGCTTTAAGGGTACGTAAATATATGTTTTTAATAAAATTTATAAATTTTATTAAAAGTTATTTTAAACTTGATAGTTATAAAATTTATAAAAAAAGTATTAACAGTTAATAACAAATTGTATAAAGAAAGAATAATGATTGAATTTCAGATTGAAGTATTGAGAAGATTTGAAAAGATTTAAGTTATTTAAGATGCGTAATATAAAAGTACGTGTTTATTAAACATAAAAATGTTTTATAAATTATACGTTATATGTTGTGAGTGTGCGTGTGTGTGTGTGTGTGTGTGTGTGTGTTGTGTGTGTGTGTTGTGTGTGTGTGTGTCGTGTAAGTAAATCTGTGTGTGTAAGTAATCTGTGTATGAGTGTAAGTAAATCTGTGTGTGTAAGTAAATTGTGTGTGCGTGTAAGTAAATCTGTGTGAGTGGGAAAGTAAATCTGTGTGTGAGTGTAAGGTAAATGTAAGTGTCTATGGATATATGTAAGTGTCCTAGTGAATGTGTGTATAAGTGTAAGTGTGTGTGTGTGACCGATGTGTATAAGTGTAAATGTAAGTGTCTTTGGTTAAATGTAAGTGTCATAGTGAATGTGTGTATAGTGTCATAGTGACTGTGTGTATAAGTGTAAGTGGTTGTGTGGTGTGTTGTGTGTGTGTGTGTGTGTGCGCGCCCGCGTGTGTAGATGTTACCAAAATAATAATAACAATGGCAATGAAGTAATACACTAGTATATAAAAATAATAAAAAATAATAAATATAAAATAATATAAAAAATAATAAAATAATAATAAAATAAATAAAAAGTATTAAAAAAAATAAAAACATAATGTTAATAAATTATGAGTTAAAGCAGTAAGGAGAAAGTTAAAACAGTAAAGGAGAAAGTTAAGCAGTAAAGCAGAAAGTTAAGCAGTAATGAGTTAAGCGTAAACCATCGAGTTAAAGGAGTAAGCAGTAAAAAAAGCATAACTAATCCCCCTTGGTGTTATAGGTAACCTCTATTGATTTACTGATTTACGTTTAAAGGTATGTAATGTTAATGAATATGTGAGTTGAAAAAAACAGTATAAACTATGAGTTAGCAGTACACAGAGTTAAGCAGTCAAGCAGAAAGTTTTAAAAAGTAAAGGCAGAAGTTAAAGCGTAAAGCAGAAAGTTAAAGCAGTAAACATGAGTTTAAAGCAGTAAAACATGAGTTAAAGAGTAAAGCAGTAAACAAAAGCATTCTATCCCCCTTGGTGTTTAGGTAACACCTCTAATTGATTTAACTGATTTACTGCTTTAAAGGTATGTAATGTTAATGAATATGGTGAGTTAAAGCAGTAAAAATATGAGTTAAAGCAGTAACATGAGTTAAAGCAGTACAACATGAGTTAAAGCAGTAAGCAGTAAAACAAAGCCATACTATTCCCTTCGGTGTTAGGTAACACCTCTATTGATTTACTGATTACTGCTTTAGGGTGTATGTAGAAATGTTTTTTAATAAATTTGTTACAATTGTAGTAAAATAAATGATTATATATCAGACATTCTGGATTTTTTTTTTTCTTCTTCTCATTCCTCATTCTTTTGCATTATTTATATTGGCATAACTTCTTAAATAGATTTCTAATTTTAATGTTATTGGTCAGCTTTTCCTG
>JABUQX010001481.1:27500-30000 GCA_015478945.1 Trachelipus rathkii
ACTCTTCGTTTAGCGGCGAAAATTGGTGATCGAAATTCAAGTCGCAGCCTTTTCCTTGAAGTTTATCGCTCTTGCCGGGAGGATTTCTGAAGAGAGTATCTTGAGTGAGATTTTCTTTCTGATTCTTAATAATTTGATCTGACTGACTATCTGACTGAAGAGTATCTCAAAATGACGGGTTTATATAGTATTTCACTTTGACTTATGCTAAAATTTTGCTCGCGCAAATCTTAGCATAAGTACGAACATAAATTAAATTTTTACAAGTTATAATGGAGTGCTACATTACTTCCTGCGCTAAACACGGAGTGAGAAAGTATATTATAATAATTATACAAGAAATAATAACTAAAATACATAAAATTAAAGTACTTTCAAATGCAAGCATATTTAATTATGTCCGAAGACATAAGTAGACATACAAACATTTGAAGGCAAAAATAGTATACATGAAATTTGAAGAATATTCAAATACGAGCATAACTGGTTACATCCGAAGATCTAAACATATATACAAGTATTTGAATACATATAAATACAATAATGTTATATATACAGAAAATAAAGTGCATTTAAACACAAGCATATTTGGTTATATCAGTTAGATATAAACAAACATACAAACATTTAAATGCATAAAAGTACAAAAATGTTAATACATAATAATTATTGATATGAAACAATTGAATTATTCATAAGTTAAATAGGCCACATTGATCGAACCATTAAATCCAAGGAAAGGTCCAGTATAAGACGTTTCTAACGTATCCATGATTTGACCAATGCGCACGAAGTTTTCAAAGTTGTAGTTACGAGAGAAACATTGCTTGACATATGTAGAGACGAAGTTGCTTGAAATTTCTTCATACATAAAAGGGAGAGGTCACAGAACCATTTAGAATTCGAAAAGGAATCAAAGTTCGTAGTGGAATTCAAAAATGAATTTCTGCCCATAATCCAAACTTAAAATGATGAAAGAAATCCATACCGTAAAGGAAGTTACATATGTAGAGGCGAAATTGCTTGAAATTTAGGTCCTTTATTTGAAAAATTTCTTCATACATAAAAGGGAGAGGTCACAGAACCATTTAGAATTCGAAAAGGAATCAGAGTTCGTAGTGGAATTAAAAATGAGTTTCTGCCCATAATCCAAACTTGAAATGATGAAAGGAAGTTTGCTATGTCTAGCGATGAATCCTCGAACTGTGATAGTTGTGAAAAGCTGAAGACCATAATCCAAAATTTATTAGAAATGAAAATTGAAGTCCAGTATCGATAATGTTCGTTTGCTTGAGTCATTTTCTCCGGGTGTTCTGATTGGGATTTTGTGTTATTGCAGTTTTTTCTTTTTCTTCATTTTGTGTTTTTTAGAAGGCGTTGATTGAAGTTCTGGGTGTTCTTCTCCGGGTTCACCAATTATATAGGGTACGACTTGCTAGATTGGTGGCTTATTTTATGAGCAAGCACCCTATATAAGAGGATGGTAATTTAGAAATCCATATTTGAAATGATGTTTTTATTCAACATAAGTAAAATACGCAATGAAAATATAAAAGTAACAAAAGTCCCTTCTGTTGAGATACTCTTTGTAGGCGAATTGCAAGTCGCAGCCTTTTCCAGTGCGTTTTTCGAACTTGCCTCAGACTCTTCGTTTAGCGGCGAAAATTTGTGATCGAAATTCAAGTCGCAGCCTTTTCCTTGAAGTTTATCGCTCTTGCCGGGAGGATTTCTGAAGAGAGTATCTTGAGTGAGATTTTCTTTTGATTCTTAATAATTTGATCTGACTGACTATCTGACTGAAGAGTATCTCAAAATGACGGGTTTATATAGTATTTCACTTTGACTTATGCTAAAATTTTGCTCGCGCAAATCTTAGCATAAGTATGAACATAAATTAAAATGTTTACAAAGTTATAATGGAGTGCTACATATATATATATATATATATATATATATTATATATATATAGAAAAGAAAATATATATATATATATATATATATATATATATATATATATATATATATATATATATATATATATATATATATATATATATATATATATATATACATATATATATATATATATATATATATATATATATATATAGTAATAGGCCAGGGGCAGAAGTATATATAAATATATATATATATATATATATATATATATATATATATATATATATATATATATATATATATATATCGTAAGCTATTCAGCTTAAAAATTATAAATTTTAATTTTTTTGTTACTTACCTATATAAGCATAAAATAAGTCTTTTAAAACGAAAATTATAAATTATAAAAATTGAACGAAAATAAAAAAAAATAAAAAAAAAATCTTTCAAAATGTTTCGCACGCTATAAATATAATGTTTGGCTTTTTTTCTGCAAACAAAATCGTAAGTATAAAAGCGCCGGCACTCGATTTGTGCATAAATACTCCTCTCGTCCGTATAACATTAGCCATGTGTTGCAAAAATTTTGCAAACTCTTTGA
>JABUQX010001481.1:37500-40000 GCA_015478945.1 Trachelipus rathkii
AACAACCCAAAACAAGGCACTCAGAATTATAACAGGATGCACACTAACAACACCTTAACAACACTTACACGATGAAACAAAGATACTACCCATAGACAAACACCTAGAAATGATAGGCACCCAATTTTACGCTAAAACACAGACACCACAACATCCATGTCACACCACACTCTCTAATCCCACTTATCACAGACTAAAACAACCTCCATCTTTCCCAAGCCATATTATACAAACAAATCCTAAGTAATATCCAACCCCCACAAAACAACATCTCATATTCCAAACAAATACACACTCACCTAACAGAACAATATTTAAGAAATAGACAACCAAATAATATACTAAATGATCACCCACCAGAAATAGCATCTGAATTTAACTCCCTTCCTATAACCATCCAGTCATCTTTAGCCAAATTGAGATGTGGCCACCACCCAAATTTGCAACACTACAAAAATAGATTCAACATCAACCAAACTACCTCAAATATCTGCATAAAGTGCAACCAGACCCCGGAAACTGTGTATCATTTCTTCTTAGACTTTCCTTCTATCCAACCACTCTTATTTTGCCCTTTAGTACATGCAATTTTATCTGTAAAGAGGATAATAATGCTATGAGCAGTAGCCAACCACAGCAGTCAACTCCCATTAAATTCAAGTCTGCAACTTTTAATTTAATTTTTTTTAATTTACGAGACAATCACTGCTTAAAACAAGGTTTCATTTAAACAAAATAAATAGAACAACAATGTATAATGATTATAGAATGCTCAAATCATTTTTATACCTACCTACCAACCTACCAACCTACCAACCTACCAACCTACCAACCTACCAATCTACCAACCTACCAACCTACCTATTTTAAAAAGTTTCAAGTGAACTATTAGTTATCATATTCCCAGGCAAACTAATCCATACATGAACCATTTGGTTTCTGATGACTTATTTTTTTTTTTTTTTAAATCTGACAAAATCTTCCTCTTCTGTTTGCCTGTTATGATCTCCAGTTCTTCAATTATCTTGTATGAAGAACTTATCCTTCTCAGTAGAGGTGAGAGATGAATAAATATTATAGCTCAGAATTATATCTACTGTTGAAGACATGACCATTACAATCAATCTCATCTCCTAACTCTTATTTGTAAAGCCACAAGTCATTTTGTATCTTTATATTGTATTCCCTCAAGCATTTCAATGTACTTTCTTAGGTAATAGGTTCAAATTGCTGCACAGTAAACTAATCCAACTAAAGGTCTAACTAAATTAATATGAAGCATGATAATTACTTCCTTACTCTTGTAAGCAAAATTATTAATTATAATTCCTGACATAAAGTCTTTTCTCCAAACATTTCCTAATCAGTTTCTATTATTTAGTTAGGTTAGTTTAAGCTAGGTTAAGTTAGGTTAAGTTAAGTTTTGTTGGATTCCTTAGAAAAACTCTAAATAATCAGATTTTCTTTATGCAAATGTCGAACATTTATTACTAGCTTCCATTTACTTTGTAACATTCTATTTGATTTTCATTACAGCCTCTCTATGGTAGCTATTGCAGACGGCAATCGTTCATTATGTATATCTATCACTAGTGTTTTTTTTTATTTAATGGTGATTCAAGAGTTTGTTTTTCTATCTCCTACTTTTTCATTACTTTTCATTTGCGATATATCTGTCAGTTCATCAAATATCTCCTAAAATGTCGATGAATTCACCACTAATACCTCTTTTCCTCTTGAAGATCTCCCAACTTAATAAAAATTAGTTGATATAATTGGAGAATGGTCTTAAGGAAACTGATCTCTAATATCTCTTGGATAGATTTTTAATTATGGCAGAGAAAATAAGGTTATCATTGTTGCCTTAAATACTTAATTACTTCGGTAATTTCCTCGACATGCTACAGTATCTTCTTTGAAAACGCAGAACTAAGACTTTCATATGTATAATGATTTCTCAAGGTATTACTTGAAATAATCACATTGTTCTCTCTCTCTCTCTCTCTCTCTCTCTCTCTCTCTCTCTCTCTCTCTCTCTCTCTCTCTCTCTCTCTCTCTCTCTCTCACACACACACACACACACACACACACACACACACACACACACACACACACACACACACCTACACACACAAAAAAAAAACACTTATAAGAGGTTTGTTTTCCCTAATGCTTTTTCAGAACTTCCTCGCATCACCTCAGTTTCATAGTCTGTTTGCGTATGTGGTTTATCTTTTTGTGGAATATGCATAACACATATGACTTATCAACCGAGCATTCACTGGCTCTCCCTCAATCTCTATTCTAGCCATCAAACTGTTGCATGCATACCTCTTCTTATCCTATAGTTATCACAACGGACAAAAAATCTTTCAAAGGCCTTTCTATGATAGACCAGCAAAAACTCTCTATATTGAAGGGTTTTACAACTATTTTACTTTAGAGTGAAGTTCCATATACCTCCTTAGAAGAGAACTAGTGTGAATCGTATTCCTTTCTT
>JABUQX010001481.1:42500-47500 GCA_015478945.1 Trachelipus rathkii
ACTTTCATTTATTCTCTCATTTACCCTTTCTTCACACCACACAACTCTCTAATACGTTCATTCCTCATTTTATTAATTCTTCTCACACCTAGCATGCCCCTAAGATTGTCCATCTGAACACATTGAACTTTAGATCTATATTTCTTATTCCAGACCATAGTCTCACTACCATACAATAACACAGGTAACAACATACCCTCATGTAAGACTCTAGTGCACTCAAGACTTAGTCCCTTTACATTCACCAACGATTTAATTGCACCAGCAACCTTCCTGCCATTCACAACTTTCCTACTACACTCTGCATCATCCGTTCCCTTCTCATCCAACACATACCCTAAATATTTAAACTCAGACACTTGCTCCAGCTGCTCACCATTTAACATAACTTCACACTGAGGACTGTCCTCACTCACAACCATAACCTTACTCTTATCTACGTTTACTTTCAAACCCCTCCTTTTACATACCCTGCCAAATCTCTCTACCAATCCTCTCAAACTCTCTTCAGATTCGCCACACAGAACCAAATCATCCGCATATAATAGGTAGGGCACCCTCCACTCATCTCCATTCTCCATCATTCTAACACCATTTCCTGCCATCCCCACCTCGAATTCTTTCATAACCCCATCCATATACAAATTGAAATTATTATTATTATTATTATAATTTATTATTATTATAATATTATTATAATTATTATTATTATTATTATTATTATTATTATTATTATTATTATTATTATTATTATTATTATTATTATTATTATTATTATTATTATTATTATTATTATTATTATTATTATTATTATTATTATTATAATTATTATTATTATAATTATTATTATAATTATTATTATTATATTTATTGAAATTTAATATGAATTTGATTTTTTTCCTGTTTTTTTTTTTTAAATTTTTAATCTTCGTTTTCAATTATTCTAATTTTTGGAAGTATTTTCTGTTGTTTTTGTATTTTAAGTATTTTTATATATATATATATATATATATATATATATATATATATATATATATATATATATATATATATATATATATATATATATATATATATATATATATTTTAGTGATGGGACGATTATGAAATTTTGCCGATGACGATGACGATGACGATTAGAGCAAATTTTGCCGATGACGATGACGATGACGATGACGATTAATTGAAAAAAACTATTTTAAAAATTTCTTTCTCTCTCTCTCTCTCTCTCTCTCTCTCTAGTTGAAGCTTATAATGGTGAGTGATGCAAATATAAATATATATATAGTATATTTATATATATATATATATATATATATATATATATATATATATATATATATATATATATATATATATATATATATATATATAAGGCTGTAGACAGGAGGGTCAGGGGGTTCAACCTCCCAAAATTATTTTAGCGATCAAAATTTTTGATTCCTTAAGTCTCAATAATAATAATAATAATAATAATAATAATAATAATAATAACAATAATAATAATAATAATAATAATAATAATAATAATAATAATAATAATAATAATAATAATAATAATAATAATAATAATAATAATAATAATAATAATAAATAAATAATAATAATCAATGAAAATGAAAAGTATTTATTAATGGAAATGAGGAGACATGTTTGTGGTCCGTAACGATTTCTTAGGTCAAGTGGCTGTTCCTCATACATGTATAAAATATTTAGACCTCATACATGTATAAAATATTTAGACCAGGGACTTAAATGTAAGGTTTCCAAGTTTGCAGATGATAGCAAATTGGCTACCTCAATAAGGATTAATGATGGATGTATAAAGATTTAAAAGATAAGGAGGGAGCTGTAATTGTTGATGGGATGAGCAGGTTCATTCCTTCTTCACTTCTTCAGCTAAATCTTTCTTTCCTCATTCATTCCTTCTAAAACTAAATCTTTCTTTCCTCATAATCCATGGTTTGATCGTGCTTATTCTCTGGCCATTCAGGCTAGAGACAGTGCCTATCGGGTGTGGAAAAATTCTCGTTCTCCTATCACTCTCGCTAATTTTTATTCAGCTAGAAATCGTTGCAGGGATACTCTTCGACGAGCAAAGCTGGCTTTCATCAAAGGAAAGTGCGCTAACCTCTTTGGTTCTCCTACTGACAAATCTTTCATCTCTAGCAACTTCTGTAAATCTGCCTTTCCTCCTCTTATTCGATCTGATCATTGTGTTGCTAATTCTCCAACTGAAAAGGCTAATCTCTTCGGCCCCTAGCTCAACTATATTCTCTATGTCTCAATACTAGCACTTTCCCTCCCTCAGTGTTGGAAGCTCTCACATGTCCAACCTATTCCGAAAAAAGGAAGCCGCTCTGATCCTTCTAACTATCGCCCTGTAGCTCTCACTTGTATTCTATCTAAGATCTTTGAAACCCTTCTCAACTCACTTCTTAGATCATCTGGAAACTCACTCCGATCGCCAGTACGGCTCTCGCTGCACGAAGTCTACTGGCGATATACATTCCTATCAAACCGATTTATGGTTTTTCGCTCTTAGGAACTACGTGGAGACTTGGGTGGTGGCGCTTGACATATCCAAAGCATTTGACCGAGTATGGCACGCGTCACTGCTCTCCAAGCTCCCCTCCTTTGGGTTTCCTCCTTCTCTTTGCTTACTTATATCTAGCTTTCTTTCAAATCGCTCAATATCGGCTGTTGTTGATGGGGCGACTTCTTCTTCTTTTCTGTCAATAGTGGTGTTCCTCAGGGTTCTGTCTTATCTCCTACTTTATTCCTACCTTTCATTAATGATCTTCTCACCTGCACCTCTAACTCTATCCACTCGTATTCCGATGACTCGACCCTTCATTCTTAACTCATATCAATTCTACTCCCACTTTTACTTCTGGAATTGCCTCTCGTCTTAATCTTTCCGATTTTATTCTCGCTGATGGATAGAAATAACTGTGAAATTCAATTCTTTAAAACCCCAACTTTTACAAATCTCCTTCTCTAAAATACCTTCTAACTTTCCTGTCTCTTTCGACGGTTCTGTCGTCTCTCCTGTTGACAATATAAATATCCTTGGCCTTAACATGAACAAAAAAATGTCTTGGAAACCTCACATCACAATGGTTGCTAGGGCGGCCTCAAAGAACTGGAAGTTCTGTTTAGACTGTGAGAATTTCCTCCTTTTCTCAGTTGCTCCGCTATACAAAGGTCTCATCCGCCCATGTATGGAGTACTGCTCTCATATCTGGGGGGGCTCTGGTTTCACCTGGCTTTTGGACAGGGTCGAGTCAACGGCAAAAAGGCTTATAAACTGTTCTGTACTTTCCAGTTCACTTGACCCTCTATCTTTGCGGCACGATGTTGGTGCTTTATCTCTATCCTATAGGTACCGCAGCGGCAAGTGCTCGAGGGAACTTATCACTCGCGTACCACCACCTTTACGACGCCTTCGTAGCACAATAGGTGCTGTATCTGCGCACGAGTATTGTGTTGACATTGGTAACTCCAGGCTAGTTTGCTGTGGTGCTTTCTTCTTTCCCACCACCTCTGTTTTGTGGAATTCTCTTCCATCTTCTGTATTTCCTACTGAATTTAATCCCCTCACTTTAAAGCCTGCGTCTGTGCTCATATGCGTAATTTGCGCTAGATGGTGAACTTTTGAGAGTAATACACCCCCTCCTTGAATAGGGCTCTGCCCGTGAGTGGTGGTGACAACTGTAAAAAAAAAAAAAATCCTTGAATGGGCAGATATGTGGTAAATGAACTGAATCTCCTATTCACATCTCCAAAACATCATTCAGATTATCCCAGAAAATCGTACTCTTTTCAACATTACCCTCAGATGGATCATATGTCGCAACCACACAAATTTTGATCTTTTCAAACTTAAATTTAACCTTTAGACTTCTAGTACTCACACACACAAAATCTACCATAGCTCTCTACCACAACTCACTCATCAGAATTGCAAATCCTTCTATCCCCCTCTCATTCCTTTCCACAGCAACACAAAACACATTTCACACCACACCACTCATTTTCACCGTTTCCTTTCATCTTTGTTTCAGTCACAGCGAGCAAATCAAATTTGCCCTTTCTAAATACATCCATCACCTCTCTCCTCTCCCTCAACATTTATTTCTCTGATATTTATATACAGATACGATTCATAATATTTTCATGAAGATAGAAGGGTTACTGCGATCACGACCTTCCGAGGCATTACGCATTAGCATTCCGGCAAAAGATAAGTGATGGTAGGCAGCCAACCTAGCTACCACCGTCCTTTAGTCGCTTCTACGACACGCAGGACATACGATGTGGGCAATTTTTTCTCCCTACACGTATGGATATAAGGGATAGGGATGTCTGTAAGATGTTAGAAGAGAGGTGTGGATATAAGTATGTGTATATGATATGTTGTCTGGAGGATGAGTGTGGATATGAACGCATAACAGAAAGGCGAACCATTAGACACTGGAATGTCACACATACCTAGGCGGTACTGGTATATATATAATATATATATATATATATATATATATATATATATATATATATATATATATATATATATATATATATATTATATATATATATATATATATATATATATATATATATATATATATATATATATATATAATAATATTTTTTTTTTTTTTATATATATATAGATATATATATATATATATATATATATATATATATATATATATATATATATATATATATATATATATATATATATATATATATATATATAAAATATATATATATATATATATATATATATATATATATATATATTATTATTATTATTATTATTTAATATTATTATTATTATTATTATTATTATTATTATTATTATTATTATTATTATTATTATTATTATTATTATTAGTTTGGGGTTGTGCAAGTGAATACCTGCTACAACCTCTAATTGTTATGCAAAAGAAAATAATTCGTGTAATATCAGGGCCCCGAAACTACCGTGAACA
>JABUQX010001481.1:52500-55000 GCA_015478945.1 Trachelipus rathkii
TATATATATATATAAGTATATATATATATATATAAAGTTTGCATCTCACGGGCATAGCCCTATTCTGCGTTCTGCGAGGGAAACATCTCTAGGGGATTGGTACCAAGGATTTAGACAAGGAACCAAACCCGAACCCTTGTCTAGAGAGTTTGTCGCTTTACCGATTGAGCCACTTATATTCCACTCAATTCATCAGTCCAAAATTAATAAAGATATTATTGATAGAAATAATTCAATTTCTGAACCAGAATCGTGTTACCTTATAACCGAATCCATAGCCCCGCTTCACGCACAGTCTCATCCAGGATTTAGCAACTAATCACACTTTTACGTGTACTTCACTGGTAAAGTTTGGAATACTCTTCTCTCCTTCGTAATTCCCATTTCCTTTGTGACCTGTGACCTTTGTGACCTGTGACCTTTGTGACCGTCCTTTGCCAATCAGTGGATATATAAAAAAATATATAAATAATGAAACAAAATTTAAAAAATAAAAATAACAGATCGAGAAAATAAAAATAATAGAATAAATTACTTATATAAAAGTAAAACTCTATAAAAGTAATATAATAAATATAATAAAATAAAACAAAATGAAAGAAAGGAAATAAAAAAAATAATAAAATAAAAGTAATAGAATAAAAAATAATAGAAATAAAAGTAACAGAACAAAAGTAATAAAATGAAAGTAATAAAAGTTAAACGAAGAACTTTCACCGTTTATCCTTTTAGATTGTGATTTACTTTTAAACATAAATTTTAGTCTGACATTTATCTTTAGTGATTTACGCTAATGTTTCAAGTACAAAAGGAAACTAATTTCATTTCTATTTTTATTATTTACTTTTTTTTGTTGTAGGGATTGAAAAGCCTTTAATAGTTTTTTTTTTTTTTAAAAATAGCTGAACAATATTTTATGTATCTGGGACAACCATTTAATTGGGACAAATCAACGATGTTAGGGATTGTCCCAATTAACGAGAAATACGATATATATATATATATATATATATAGTAGTATATACAGCAAAGAGAAAGAGTATATATTATGTAGAAAGAGTAGTTATGCTATATATATATATATATATATATATTATATATATATATATATATTTTATCTCTATATATACTTATATATGGATATATTTATATATATATGTTTAATAATATATATATATATATATATATATATATATATATATATATATATATATATATATATATATATATATATATATATATATATATATATATATATATATATATATATATATATATATATATATCTATATATTCTTTTACTATTCTTTCACTTTCACTCTTCAACCTCTTTATACATGACCTACTCCACAACATTTCTGATTCTATAAAAATTAATAGTTACGTAGACAATCCAACAATCACAGCTCAAAACTTCTTCATAAATACAACATGCAGAGAACTACAATAATACATAAACTAACTGGATTAATGGTTTACAACAAACAGAATGACTGCATCACCTCTAAACTTCTTTATTATCTTACTCGTCCTGGATAGAAGAGAATCTAACACCCACCAAGAATTTTCCTTTTAAAAAATATACTCCCTCTTAACAAACAAACCACACACCTTTGGTATATGACATTTGACACACATATGACATTCACTCATCGCATGAAAAATATCACTTCAGAGCCACACATGAATTAAATGCACCAAAAACATTAACCGGAACAAACTTTGGTAAGCAAAAAGAAAACCTCCCATTAGGATACAGACAATACCTCCGCCCTTTCATAAATTATGGATCACCCGCCTGGGCGTCCACAATATTACAATTCAATATTCAGAAAATAGAAACGTGTAAGGCAAATCTTGCCCAGCAAAAAATTCCAGTAGGTTCCAGTGAGTTTAAAGTTAATATTATCTTAAAACCCACTGGAACCAACTGGATTTTGTTTGCTCGTAGGATAATAACAGGCTACCTTCCATCTACACCCATCCACCATCAATTAAACTGAAACAAAAATTATCTCTATAAAACCTCATATTGGCATGAAAGGTTGTCAATTTTACACTAATCGCTCTCACCCCTTACACCAAACCTACAACAACCCACTACACCTAGAAGCAAAAAAATCACACCAGCACTATATTATTTTAATATAAACTACACTCTATCCCCCATCCCAGATACCCCCATTATTAAACACATCTACACTCAATTAGCTCAAATGCTCTATCCAAGCACGGCCACCCAAGACATCCCCTATGTACTGCCATCAAACCCAAATGATTCTAACCTGTCTTCCCTTCAAGGATACAAATTTAAAACTAACAAAACACCCTCCCCACTCTTTCTAGACTAGTCGAACTTAACAGATATCAGACGCAACTGCGACACGATTACTTTAACTGATCTCGAATCCCCGCCTGCTAAGGTGTAAAATATCTCCAAGACATCAGTTTCTCCATAGGAGGAGTGCGGGGAGCGACAGAGTGAATATATATATATATA
>JABUQX010001481.1:57500-65000 GCA_015478945.1 Trachelipus rathkii
ATATATATATATATATAAATATATATATTTATATATATTTATATATATATATAAATATATATATATATATATATATATATATATATATAGTACCCATTATAACTTTTAAAATAATTTTAATTTATGTTCGTACTTATGCTAAGATTTGCGCTAGCAAAAATTTTAGCATAAGTCAAAGTGAAAATATATATAAACTCGCCTTTTGGGATACTCTTCAGTCAGATCAAATTATTAAGAATCAGAAGAAAATTCACTCAAGATACTTCCAGGAAATCCTCCCTGGCAAGAGCGGATAAACTTCATGAAAAGGCTACACTTTGAATTTGACCACAAATAGTCACCAAAACGAAGAATCAGGAGAATAAAGGAAAAATCGCGCTAAAGGCTGCACTACCACCTGCCTACGAAGAGAGAGAAAGTATCTCAAACAGAAGGGGAATTTTTATACTTTCACGCATATTTACCTATGTTAAAAACATCATTTCCTGAAATATGGATTTCTAAATTACCATCCTCTTATATAGGGTGCTTGCTCATAAAAGAAGCACCAATCTAGCAAGTAATCCCTATATAATTGGTGAACCCTGAGTAGAACACCCAGAACTTCAATCAACGCCTTCTGAAAAACAAACAAAATGAAAAAGAAAAAACTACAATAATACTAAAATTCCCTATCAGAACACTCGAAGAAAATGACTCAAGCAAACGAACATTATCGATACTGGACTTCAATTTTCATTTCTAATTTTGGATTATGGTTTTCATCTTTTCACAACTATCACAGTTCGAGGATTCATCGTCAGACATAGCAAACTTCCTTTACGGTATGGATTTCTTTCATCATTTCAAGTTTGGATTATGGGCAGAAACTCATTTTTGAATTCCACTACGAACTCTGATTCCTTTTCGAATTCTAAATGGTTCTGTGACCTCTCCCTTTTATGTATGAAGAAATTTTTCAAATAAAGGACCTAAATTTCAAGCAACTTTGCCTCCACATATGTAACTTCCTTTACGGTATGGATTTCTTTCATCATTTTAAGTTTGGATTATGGGCAGAAATTTATTTTTGGATTCCACTACGAACTTTGATTCCTTTTCGAATTCTAAATGGTTCTGTGACCGCTCCCTTTTATGTATGAAGAAATTTTTCAAATAAAGGACCTACATTTCAAGCAACTTCGTCTCTACATATGTCAAGCAATGTTTCTCTCGTAACTACAGCTTTGAAAACTATTTCCGTGCGCATTGATCAAATCATGGATACATTAGAAACGCCTTATACTGGACCTTTCCTTGGATTCAACGGTTCGATCGATGTGGCCTATTTAACTTGTGAATAATTCAATTGTTTCATATCCATAATTATGTATAAATATTTTTGTATTTAAATGTTTGTATGTTTGTTTATATCTAACGGATATAACCAAATATGCTTATGTTTGAATGCCCCTTTTATTTTCTGTATATATAACATTATTGTATTTTTATGTATTCAAATATTTGTATATATGTTTAGATCTTCGGATGTAACCAGTTATGCTCGTATTTGAATATACTATTTTTGCCTTCAAATGTTTGTATGTCTACTTATGTCTTTGGACATAATTAGACATGCTTGCATTTGAAAGTACTTTAACTTTATGTATTTTAGTTATTATTTTTACCTCATTGAAATGTTTTATATGTTTGTGCGCATTGTCAAATGCCCACAAATATGTATACATTTGAATGAAGGTTAATTTTTATATCTTGTATAATTATTATAACATACTTTCTCACTCCGTGTTTAGCGCAGGAAGTAATGTAGTACTCCATTATAACTTTGTAAAATAATTTTAATTTATGTTCGTACTTATGCTAAGATTTGCGCTAGCAAAATTTTAGCATAAGTCAAAGTGAAAATATATATAAACTCGTCCTTTTGAGATACTCTTCAGTCAGATCAAATTATTAAGAATCAGAAGAAAATCTCACTCAAGATACTCTCTCCAGAAATCCTCCCGGCAAGAGCGATAAACTTCAAGGAAAAGGCTGCGACTTGAATTTCGATCACAAATTTTCGCTAAAACGAAGAGTCAGAGGCAAGGGTGGAAAACGCGCTGGAAAAGGCTGTGACTACCAATTCGCCTACGAAGAGAGAGTATCTCAACAGAAGGGACTTTTATTACTTTACTTTTATTGAATATCTCTACTTATGTTGAATAAAAACATCATTTCAAATATGGATTTCTAAATTACCATCCTCTTATATAGGGTGCTTGCTCATAAAAAAAACCACCACTTAGCAAGAAACACTATATATATATATATATATATATATATATATATATATATATATATATATATATATATATATATATATATATATATATATATATATATATATATATATATATATATATATATATATTATAAAATAAACACATACATATATATATATATATATATATATATATATATATATATATATATATATATATATATATAGTTAGTATTATATATATATATATATATATATATATATATATATATATATATATATATATAGAGAGAGAGAGAGAGAGAGAGAGAGAGAGAGAGAGTGACCTACTAACTAACTAAAAATATAGATATTTACATATATATACATATATATATATATATATATATATATATACATATAGGCAGGAAATATATATATATATATATATATATATATGGAGCATATATAAATACAAATATATATATATATATATATATATACCCAAAATATTATCAATATATTCACAGGATCCCCAAAGTTATCCACTAAACATAATATATTTACAAAATAGTATATACAACTCCAATATTAAATGTCTGTTATGGATTAACACCCACCAAAATAAATATCCAGCCAATATATACACAAATCTGGTATCACGAATAAGTGACCCGAATACTTAACCAGATCGATTTGTATACATAACTTTGTTGGTAACGGATCCTGGGTGATCCCCAACTCCGGTTTACCATGAAATGTACTCCAGTACTGGTGTTTCACACCACACACCTGACGCGGATCCTCGGGATGGTAGTGAGTGCTACAGAAGCACCCTCAAACTCTTCTGTAGTGGTAGTGAGTGCTTCAACGGCACCCTCAAATTCTTCAATATGTAGTGAGTGCTACAAAGACACCCTCAGTTTCTTCAATATGTAGTGAGTGCTACAAAGGCACCCTCAAATTCTTCGATATGTAGGGAGTGCTACAAAGGCACCCTCAGATTCTTCAATATATAGTGAGTGCTACAAAGTCACCCTCAGATTCTTCAGACCACTCATACAGCCGGAGCTCCACCAATATCGCTGGAGTCGCCACACCTTTCTCTACACTGGATTCCACGCCAAGCTCCGCACTGAATCGTCTCCACACTGGGTTTCGTACTGGGTCCGCACCGGGGTCCACACGGCTTTTATACAAGGGGGCCTCCACACTGGTTTTGCAAGCACGAAGCTCCACACTGGTCATGCGGCACATCCTCACCTGCTTCATATTTACTGGAAATATTGGTTCGTTATAAAATGCTTAGTTAATGAATTTAGTTAGCCAAATATTTGGCTTGTATCATTGAAAGATAATATGAAACTTGTACTTGATTATGATCATGAAAATTCTACGTGCTTCTGTTATTCTCCTCCATATAAAAAGTTTATACATATAGGTTGCTATATACTAAAGAAAGCTTTTACTGAGTTGTATTTCCATTTGATAGTTTTTCTCTTATTATAATTTGATTTGTCTATGCTTTATATTTGCAAGAGTTTGATTTGCTCCAAAAGATTTACGTTTAGCAGGATCGACTCCCAGTAAACGATCTGCTAACATTTGGTGGCCTCGTCATAATATATATATGAGAGTAGCATAGGTATATGCATATATATATATATATATAGAGAAAGAGTAAGAAAGAGCAGCAGCAGCATATATATATATGGTATATATATATATATATATATATATATATATATATATATATATATATATATATATATATATATATATATATATATATATATATATAGTATATATATATATAAATATATATATATATATATATATATATATATATATAAGTATATATATATATATATATATATATATATATATATATATATTAAGATAAAGATATATATATATATATATATATATATATATATATATATATATATATATATATATATATATGATTTCGAGATTAATCCCGAATAGTATCTCCCCCCCCAACCCACATCTCCCCAGATACACAATGTGGTTTTAGACAAAAACATTCCAATACCACACTACTTAACAGATCTAACACGAAGCGTCCCTCACGGGTTATAACCAAAATCTACCACCCTCACGCATTTCCTAGTAGCAATAGATATAAATAAACAAGGCTTTTGATAAAGTTCCGCGTCAGCTCTTAAAAGACAAAATTTTAAACACAGGAATAACCCATTAATGACAAGAAAATAATAGCAAATTTCCTCCTACCCGGTCGGTCGCAAAGCAAAAGACATAATACAAGGACGCCACACTTTATGTACAAACATGTTATATAATAGAGTGCCCCAGGGCGCTATCCTATCACCAACACTCTTTAATCTTTTTATACACAATCTTCCACAATCCACATCCCTCCCAATAAAGATCAATAGTTATGCAGATGATCTGATAATCATAGTTCAAAGTTCCTCTATAAGTACAGCTAGTCACGAACTACAGCAATATATATAAACTAGTTGGAACAGTAACTTTCAGTGAACAGAATGACTGTTTCTCCCAAAAAAACTATATCAGACTACTCACACCTGACAGAAAAGAATCAAATAACCCTCCAACTGTATTCCTCTCAAACCATAAACTCCTCGTCAATAAACAACCCACCATCATAGGCTTAACTTTTGATACACACATGTCTTTCACCACCCATACAAATAGCATTACTTATAAAGTCACACACAAACTGAATGCAAACACTAACCGGAAGAAAAGTCGAACAACACAAAGAGTCCCCCCACTATTGTATACAGACAATACCATCGTTCCATCTTGAACTATGCATCGCCCTCAAGGGCGACTATAAAGCACAGACAAACATCCAAACACTAGAGAGCGTTCAAAACAAAGCTCTCACAATAAAAATAGGTTGCCTCCTATCCATACACATTCATCAAATACAAACAGAAATAAAAATTCTTCCTATAAGGTCCCATCTTGATATGATAGACTGCCAATTTTATAGTATATCACTATCAATAGACCAACCCCTACACCAAACAAAACAACAACCCCTCCACAAAAATAAATAAAATCAGACCAGTTATATACTATTTTAACATATACAACACGCTCCCCCCCCAGCCACCAGAAACTCCCACTATTAAACACATCCACACTCAAGTAACACAAAGAGTAATCTCCAAATGCCCAAACAATACCATACTCCAAGTGCGTCCACCAGAAATATCTCCCACAGAACAAACTTTAAACTGGCAAACCAGAATGATTCTATCCCATCTCCACTCTGGACACTACCCCCCTCCCTTCAGGAATATAATTCTCCCTCTCCTCCACTGTCAAAAATATTCCTCCTTGACCAATGACGACACAAGACATCTCTTACTAAAATGCTCGGACTTGATGGACATCAGACGCAACTTGGATATACTCGCTCTGACGGATATATGTGCTCGGCCCGCTGTACTGGCACAATACCTACTGACCACCTGCTTCTCGTAGGAAGGGAGCGGGGAGCTAAAAGGTAAATATATATATATATATATATATATATATATATATATATATATATATATATATATATATATATATATATATATATATATATATATATATATATACTTCTATGATATATGCTTAATATATAATTTCACTTATCACATAGAAGAGCAGAAGGCTAATTTGAAGAACGCAAATAGAAGAGAATTTTCAAACATTGGGTAGAAGTGTAGAACAGAGCAACCACCAAACATTACAACTGGCATCGTAGATTGTTTATATATAGACTATACTATGAAACTAATGTCTCTACAATTCCAATAAAGACCCAATACACAGGGTCTCAAAAGATTCTCGTAGAATTTTTAGAATCATTAAAATTTTCAACGGGTCAAAGATTGAAATGTAAACACCATAGTGCACCAATTGTTCTCATTAATATCTCTAGCTGGGAAAAATAATAATAATAATAATAATAATAATAATAATAATAATAATAATAATAATAATAATAATAATAATAATAATAATAATAATAATAATAATAATAATAATAATAATAATAATAATAATAATAATAATAATAATAATAAATATATTAATAATAATAATAATAATAATAATAATAATAATATAATAATAATAATAATAATAATAATAATAATAATAATAATAATAATAATAATAATAATAATAATAATAATAATAAAAATAATAATAATAATAATAATAAAAATAATAATAATAATAATAATAATAATAATAATAATAATAATAATAATAATAATAATAATAATAATAATAATAATAATAATAATAATAATAATAATAATAATAATAATAATAATAACCTAAAAAATATCTAAAGAAATTCTCGGTCATTAAAAATTCCTCGTTATAATTTCTTACGTTGAGGAAAAATAAAACGCTCTCAGAAAGTATTAAAGAACTCTATTTCCTTCCTTATATATATATATAGCGATATATATATATATACTATAGAAATAATATTTCCTTATATATATATATATATAATAATAATATATATATATAATATAATAATATAATAACCAATAATAATAATAATATATATATATAATACTAATATACTATACCCTTTCATAATAATAATATGTAATAATAATAATAATATAATAATATTTATATAATATATAATAATATTTATATGTAATATATAATAATATAATAATAATAATATGTATATATATATAATAATAATAATAATATAGGAATGCATATATTCCTATATATTTATATAATTTTATATTTTATATTACCGCCATATATATATATATATATATATATATATATATATATATATATATATATATATATATATATATATATACCATATATATATATATATATATATATATTTTTGAGATAAACACATCACTCACGGGCAAGCCTAATCTAGGAGGGGGTGTACTCAACGTCCGAGCAGGACGAAGCCAAGCCAAAGGAGAGACTGAAGCATCACAAAATATATTTAAAAAAATATATACATATATATACATACATAAATACATATACATAAATAAATACCTTATACATACACAACATATGTAATACCAAATATAAATATCATTGCTATTATTAATGCTAATCACTAATCGTTGCTATCATTGTCACTGCTATCGCTAGTAATGTAATAATAATATGTATATATATATGTAATAATAATAATATATCTATATAATAATAATATGTAATAATAATATGTAATAATATAATAT
>JABUQX010001481.1:70000-81144 GCA_015478945.1 Trachelipus rathkii
GTAATAATAATATAATATCTTTATATAATATATATATAATTTATATATATAATATAAATAATATAATAATAATAATAATATATATATATATATATAATATATGTATATAATAACTCATACATAACTCAACAATAATATGTATATTATATATCATAATAATAACTCAACTGCTGTATATATATGAATATATATATATATATATATATATATATATATATATATATATATATATCTTAATAATATATATATATATATATATAATAACTATATATATATATACACACATATAACATATAATATATAATATATATATATATATAATAATAAATAATATATATAACTAATAATATATGTATATATGTATATATATATATATATAACAATATATATACTCATATATAAAAACCTCGTGGCGTGGGAGGTTGACTCGCTGACTCTCAAGCGAGAGGAGGACGCTAGTTCGATCCTTCAGTGGCAGTATGAGTTTAATCTTCTAGGTGCAGAATTAAAACTCGGCTGCCGAGCGCGTGGCGGCAGGCGGGCCCCTAGGTCAACCGGTCTTAAAGTTCGGTTCCTGTGAGTCCCCCATGTTGCAACTTCGAAAGAGGGAAGCGGATAAAAAGCAGGTTAAAAGAGTTTTATATATATATATATATATATATATATATATATATATATATATATATATATATATTAACTTAATAGTATATATATATATATATATATTTAAAACACTTTATACATATATATATATATATATATATATATTCCCATCAACAAACCACAATTCACCAACTACATAGAAAACATCATACATCTCCTAAATGTCACAAACGCACCAACACCTAACAAAGCCATACAATTTACAAAACTTCACATCTTTAATCCCAAAAGTAGCTAACAAATCTATTCCCAGAGGATACATAAAAAAAAATACAACCCAGCCCTAGCGCCTGAAATAGAACAACTAATCAAACAATGCAACTCACTCAGAAAAATAATACCCACAACACTCCAAACGACAACACAGATTAACGACTTAAACAGCGAAAACATAAACTTAAGAAACACATACTCTTTAAACAACTTTCAAATATTCCTCACCAAGAATATCCAACACACGAATAACACCAAAATGTGGAAAACAAAAAATACACTGAAAAACTCAACCAACCAACAAACTCACACTCACGAATCCATCAAAAACCCAAACACACAAAATCCCCAATCCAACAAAAAACACGCAAACATTCTCGCAACTCACTTCGCAAAGCAGAGTCAAAAACTCAGACACCCTCAAAACAGGAAATCATCAAAGCTCTCAAGAAAATAAATTTCAACCAAGACCCAACAATAGAAATAACCACAACTGATCTAGAAAACATAACAAAGACACTTAAAAACTCACCTGCAACTTGTCCAGACAAACATCTCAAACACCTATATGAACACAGGTTTAACTCAATTAGCACAAATACATAATAGTTCCATCTGCCTAAATTTCATTCGCCTATCTGGAAAAAATCTATCATTATACCCAAACTAAAACCAGGAAAGGACCCCTCTGACCCTTCATCATAATGCCGCCCCATCTCTCTATTATCAACACTATGCAAACTACTAAAAAAAACCATACTAAACAAAATAACTCCACACATCATCGAACACAAATTCCAACACGGTTTCAAACAAAACTATTCAACTACAACCGCACTCATAAACATTGTTCAACCCACAATCAACGAGTTAAACGCAAAACCCACTTACAAAACAATAATCATAGCAATCGACACCAACAAAGCATTCGATTCAGTACCTAAACATGAGTTGATATACAAAATAGCAAAATATAACATCCCCACCAACCTAAAGTAACGGATTTCCAATTTCCTATCAGGAAGAAAAGCACAAATACAAACAAACAATACAAAATCCAGAACAATAAACATCAATAACGGAGTACCCCAAGGCGCAACAATGTTCCCCACACAATTCAACCTATTCTCGGCCGACCTCCCACAACCACAAACAGAAAACACAATCATAACAACCTACACAGATGACATTACCATATAGTCATTACACACCAGAACCTAAACACGACCACAAACCTGGCCCAACAATACATCATCCAACTTCAAACATGGCTAACAGAAAACAGAATGTCCGCCTCACCAATCAAATCACCAATTACTTTAATCCAACTTGGCACCACACATCCCCAAGTCTACTTAAACAACATTGCCATACCCTTCAACAAAACTCCAAAAATCCTTGGAGTTACACTTGACACTCATCTCACATTCACAAAACACACAGACAGCATAACTTCATCTGCAAACAATAAATTTAACATATTAGGAAAAATCGCTGGCATAGACTTCGCAAACAATTAAGCAGACATTCTTCACCATATACAAACAATACATTCGTCCGATTCTAAACTACGCCTCTCCAACTTGGCGCCTACTACTGACAAAAAACAACATAAAGAAATTCCAAACGACACAAAACAAAGCACTAAGTATCAGAACAGGATGCACATCAACAACACCACAACAACACCTACACGAAGAAACCAAATACTACCCATAGACACTCACCTGGATATAATAGTCACACAATTCTTTACCAAAACCCAAACACCCTAACACCCATGTCACATTGCCCTCTCTAACCCCATCCACCACAGACTCAAACAACCTCTTTCTTCACCAGCTCTATGTTGCAAACAAATTCTGAACAACATTCCACCCACTAAACAACACATCATACACCAAGGAAATTTACACAACACTAACAGAAAACTACTTAAGACGCAGACCACCAAACAACATTTTAAACAAACACCCACCAGAAATAGCACCAGAATTCAACTCACTACCAAGAACCAGTCAGTCATCCTTGGCCAAGTTAAGATGCGGCCACCACCCTAACTTACAATATTACAAACACAGATTCAAACTCAACCAAACCACCACAAACATTTGTCAAAACTGTAACCAGGTCCCGGAGGACACATCTCACATTTTTTTTCTCTCTTGTCTATCCAATTCTCAACCCAGAGCAATCTGGAACATTTCATCCCTGGAAGATCTCTGGAGAAAGCCGGAGGCCTCGGGTGGGTACCTGGCCGTGGTGTGGCCCCTCTCATGATGGGATGGTTCGGAGTGAGAAGGTAAGTTATATATAAAGTAGTTATAGGAGCATTTGGTTAAAGTTATTTTTTCCTATGCTAGAGTTACCGGATCGGTTTTAAATTTGGTGTAGTATTAGTTGATGTGGTGATTTCGCTACAACCAAGTTTTCGTGTCCATAGGACCTCCCTAAGTGGGTGTGACCTCTTAGAGGTAGCTCCCGCTACGCCCTGTTCAGGGTTGGAAAGACCCGGGTTAGGCATATCGTGAAAGTAAATTTGTCGAAATTGATTCCCGTAGGGAATCGATTTTTACGCACGCGAGCATACACACACATAGGTTAAATGTCCGTGCGCCCTCCGAAGGGGGTCCTGGCCCCCTTAAAAATTGAAATGCTCGTAGAAGGTTGAAATTTGGAAAAAGGATTCGGATCCGGAGTCGGAGATTGGATTCGGGCCAAGATTCGGATCCGGATTCTTCAAAGGTGCTGGCTCCGGTACGGTGCCGAGTTAGTAAATATTTGTATAATAATACAATATTTGTATCTTTATATTTGTTATCGAACCCGTAGAACTCGAATATGATGGTTATAAGTTCGTAAAAGGTGTCTGGGGACCCTTCCCCCCCGAAGGGGGATCTCCCCCCCCCCAAAATGAATGAGATGCATAACAGAAGTCGGAGTCAGAGTCAGAGAAGAATGGATTCGGAGAAGGAGTTGGAGTCAGAGGAGTCGGAATTGACAACGGCATCGGTGCTGGAGCCGGTGCGGTGCTGTGTAAATAAATATTCGTTTAGTCCCATATTGGTATCAAAATATATGTTTATAAGGTTGTAGAATTCGAATATGACGGTTGTAAATTTGTAAAAGGTGTCTGGGGACCCCTCAGAGGGGGGGTCTCCCCAGAAGAAATGCACAGAGCGCAAAACAGAAGATGGAGGAAGGAAGAAGGAAGAAGGAAGAAGGATGGAGGAAAGAGTCTGAGAAGGAGACAGAATTGGTACCAACACCGGTGCTGGAGCCGGTGCGGTGCTGAGTTAGTAAACATTCGTTTAGCCTCAGACCGATATTTCTATTTTCAAAATCTCGTTTTCTTTTTATAAACGTCAACTAAAATATATTGTTTGCTATTTTATTTTATGTTTCATTTTACATTTATTCTTTGTGTTTAATTTTTGTTTTCAATTTAATTTTTTTTTTTTAATTTATTATTCAAATTTTTATTCTTTTTATTTATTTTTAATTTATTTTGCTTAAAACATTTTGTTTTTACTAAAAAAAAATTATGCTTTTCATGTTTATAACGTAAAAAAATTTACGTTTTTACACACTCTAAAGCAGTAAATCAGTAAATCAAACCACCCTTCCCAGCATCCTCCTGTCCACCCATGATCTATTGATCTATTGATCTATTGATTCAAGTAATATTTTTTGTATAACATAACACAAAATTTTTATTCCTTTTATGTTTATAACGTAAAAAACTTGTACTTTTACATACCCTAAAGCTGTAAAACAGTAAATCAGTAAATCAAACCATCCACCCCACTCTCCCCAACCCCATATATGATCTAGTAATCTATTGATCTATTGATTCAAGTCATATTTTGTATAACATAACACAAAACTTTTATTTATTTTTGTTTTATTTGTTTAAATCATTTTTGTTTTTACTAAATATTTTATTCTTTTCATGTTTATAACTTAAAAACTTGTACTTTTACATACCCTAAAGCAGTAAATAAGTAAATCAAACCACCCTCCCCTCCCCTCCACCCACCTACCATGATCTATTGATCTATTGATCTATTGTTTCAAGTCACATTTTGAGTACCATTTCGGACAAGCCTTCAAAAAAACAAGTTCTTCATACACTAATCAACGAATATATGCTAACATAAAGTTTTCACATCAATAAAGCTAACATAACATCGTCTGAACTAAGAATATAATGTACAACAGCAAAAGTAACACAACTTAACCCCGAATAAACTGCTAACATTAACGAAGTTCCATACTTAACAACAGTAAAGTAACTAACATAGCATACAAAAACGTAACCTATTCACACTTTGTCAAGCATATCTCTAACATATCAATGTTAATTTTACATTAACATAGTAATATTTAACAAAAATTTACCATAACCTTACCTAACTAACGTAATACCTAACGGATAAATACAAACATAGTAAAGTTTTATCCTCTGTAAAGCTAAACTATGAACATAACATACTTAACACACAACAGCCAGACGAATAAACAGCTATCATTAACAACTTAACCAATAAAGCGAACATACGAGGGAAGTAAAACAAGTTTTCATTTTATAACATATAATTTTCATTGAAAAGAGCGTTATATAAATACATAAAAACATATAAATACATAAAAACATAAGTTTATTTTAAATATATTAATTCATCTAATCAGGGGACATAGGATTCAACATAAATTGGGTAAGTTCTATATATCTCTTTTGAAAGGATGTAAGTATAAATGCGTTCTGCAGCACTAAACCATTTTTCGGCATATTTTGGTTCAACAGCACTCATTCTCTCATGCAAGAGAGAAGTAAACTTATCAATGTTGGTAGTTATTAGCATACTCCTGTATACCTCATTATACGGGAAACCACATGTTTCAGTGTAAACATCATAGATTACACCATGTGCTATATGTATTAAGTCCTCAAGTATGTCAACATCGTCAAGATGCGATGTTAATTCGTTTTTTATTTTAATCAATGCTGTAATATTTTCAGATGTTCGAACTGTGAAACCTATACATGTACGCCAGAAGGTCGCCCCATCGATTGGTCTCCAATAGTTGCGTACATCAAGGCTTTTAATATTGTCACACGACGAGAAAGCAGCATCTATTCTATTAGAACCTCTCTCACTGTCTCCCCAGTCAGATATTTCACTACGCCTCGATGCATCGGATAACACACACTCATCCGTTACCCAAGCTGCAACGATGTCGATAATCTTGATGAATTCTTCAACAGAAATGAATAAGGGTCTATTATTTGAACCTATGGCTGGAATACAACCAATGGATCGGTCTCCATTCGGTTTACGAATAAATATAAATGACACATCATTGGGTATAACGAAAGACCTCGTAAAGATATCAACAACAAGCGTAGAGATGCGGTGATGTCATCGTACCAACACAGCGAAAAATGTCATACTGATGAAAATCGAGTGTATAAACAATCCTCAAATGTAATGAGATTCTTTATTTCAACCAATCAGAAGAAACTAAATAAGAATATGACGTGCGAACGAACCAACAAGAATATGACGTACGAACGAACCATACGTTCAAAGTGCATATAGTCTCGCTAGACAACAACAATAACAATACACGTTTACTATGGTAATATGTGAATACAAAGGAGACCTATACAGCCAAATTGACATGAAACGAGCTTATACAAAACAAAAAAGGTAATAATAATAATAATAATAATAATAATAATAATAATAATAATAATAATAATAATAATAATAATAATAATAATAATGATAATGATAATGATAATGATAATGATAATGATAATAATAATAATAATAATAATAATAATAATAATAATAATAATAATAATAATAATAATAATAATAATAATAATAATAATAATAATAATAATAATAATAATAATAATAATTGCGACAGGATATTTAATTATATTATATACATATATATCTCAATGTTCATCACATACATATCGTTTTTACGAGGACTTAAGATTTAAAAGCGCTAAGTCTTTACACAAAAACCAGTCATTTTCATCGTTATACCTAAGATATTTTTTCACTTCATCGATACCATCATGGAGTACATATGTTAAAAGTTCACGTTCAGACACTAAAATTTGTTTACTAGATAGATCAGCTTGGTAAATACTTTCGTACCATTGTTTTCTAAGTAGATAGACGAATTTCTGTACATCTATAGAATTTAAGAAGCGTTCAATGATAGTCTCAGAATCATCGACCAGCATTTTCTTGAATGCGTAATATTCCTGGTATAACATGTAATGTGCAACAGTTACATAATTAGACAGCATTTCCGATTTCTTCGTTTGCATTATTACCCTCCTACGAACCTCCGACAGATATTTTATCTGTGGTAATCCAGAAATATAGATTCTACGAGCCGTAGGTTCAAATACGCCTGTTTCATTACACATCTTCCATACTCGAACTTCCATTCGGTGTGAAATTATATACTTAGAAAAAGAGATAGTAAGATGGCTGCCTATGTGACACCCTCTTCTGCTAATAATCGTTTTCTGTGAGTCTAAAATTTCGGTAGACTTAGAGTACTCCTTGGCCTATTTTGCAGTGCGATCGCATATACAGAGTAGTTCGTCTGTACTCATAAAAATACGTTTGTTACTAGAGTATACAGATTGATTAATACACGTGAAAAAATCAGAACCATTGGGGTTTCTTTTATATAAGATTGAAACCCCACACCCTGGGATCTTGATTACCTACTGTATAATGTCATATTTAGTGGTAAAATAGAACACTTTTTAAACAGAACACAACCTCCTAAAGCTTTCAAATCCACAACGATTATGACGCTAAAATAAGTCTCAGGAGAAAAGATAATATAAAATTACGGGTACAAACACAAGCCTAAGAGATAAGGAATATTTTATATATCAGAGAAAGGTACAACACATTCATGTTTATACAAAAGCTAACAGGAAGGTTAAACCTGTTTACATTTGTACGTTCACTTTTAGGCCTTACGCGCCATTCGTTTTATGTTTGTATTTGTATTTCATGTTTCATTCAATGCTATCACTCCGGCAAACTAATAAATGCTAATTGGAACTAAGAACATAACATACCTAACTTTCATAACAAAGTGTCCAAACTATCAAAGTTTTAATAACCGTAAAGCTAACATAATATCACCTAAACTAAGAACATAACATACCTTACGTACGAATAAACAGTCAACATTAACAAAGTACACTGCTTAATATCAGTAAAGTAACTATCACAGCATCACAAAGCGTAACCTACTCCCTTACACCCCTACAAAGAAACTAACTATCATACTTACCAAGGTTTGATGTTATATGACACAGATGTTCAGTTAGGCTTACACTGTAGGCTTATCATTAGGGTTACTTTCATGTTTATACAAAAGCTTTCACGAATGCGCTCACTCATCAACATAATCTCAATCTTTACTATACATAACCGAACAATTTTCAGCGACGAGTACCACTACTTGGAGATCACCCCAGAGAGATGCATGAAGACCCATCTTGGGGTACCCCGAAGGGGGTGTAAGCGGTTACATAAGGGCACAGCCCAAAGGGCTGTGCCCTTACCGCTTACACCCCCTTCAGGGTACCCCGATATAATAGCAAAAACAGAATATATATATAAAAATATATATATATATATATATATATATATATATATATATATATATATATATATATATATATATATATATATATATATATATATATATATATATATATATATATATATATATATATATATATATATATATATATTAGAAGGGGGGGATATATCAAAATTTTAGAAATCGGTAACGGATCAAGTCATTGACTATCCGGTATCCGGCCGGATATCATTGTTATCCGGCCGGATAACCGGATAATTACTTCCCTAGTAGGTTCTTCCTCGTTTGGGGAAATATTCCAAATAATTTGAAAAATTATATATATATATATATATATACTTGTTTAGAATTTCGATGTTGGGTACCAATATATATATATATATATATATATATATAAATATATATATATATATATATATATATATATATATATATATATATATATATATATATATATATATATATATATATATATATATATATATATATATATATATATATATATATATATATATATATATATATTTTATTATATATATATATATATATATATATATATATATATATATATATATATATTTACTTGTTTAGAATTTCGATGTTGGGTACCAATGTTATATTATTTTATTCATCATTTATGTTGACTGTACAATACAATTTATCTGAAATTTGGTGGTGACACGTTTCATAAATTATGGTAAAAATATGGTAATATTAAAATATTATAATAATATATTATAAAAATATTAAAATATATGGTAAAAAATGATATTTATAATGGAATTAAGCTACCAAGACACATGTTAATGCAATTTTTACCACCACAATTTTATTCTCATGTTTAAGTATTGTAATTACTAAATAGTAATTACCACTGCTTATTTTAACGTGTTTAAGCATTGTATTATTTACCAGTATATATACGCACATTCTCAGAAATTTATAATAAAAAAAAACACGAATTTATTCTCAATGTTACCCGCCTTCAGTGATAAAATATAAAAATCAGAGCAAATGTCAGGGCACAAAACTTGATAAAATGCAATGTTGGAAATAAATATACGTCTGCTATTAAGAAAAAGTGGTGCTACGAATAAATGGTCAATATTGATTATAACTTTATAGGACAATCGAGAACTAAATATTATCGATATTGAGAATCGGTCGATTAATAGTAACACTCAATATCATTTATAATATTGATAAATTTTACATCAGAAATAAAAGAAACCTGTTTAAAACATGATCCAAAAAAAAAAAAAAAAAAAAAATTTCGGTGTTGCTATCAAACGTACAAAGATGGCCAACGTGTAAAAATTTGTGGACTATAAATTTTGGCATTCCACTGAAACTCCACAATTTTTTTGGTAGTCCTCTAACTGCGGAATGATATAGGCATTCCGCTAACTGCAATTCCACAACATTTTTCAAATTATCGCAATTGCAATTCCTCAATTTATTTTGGTATTCCGCAATTGCGGACTTAAATTGCGGAACGTCCACCTCTAATATATATATATATATATATATATATATATATATATATATATATATATATATATATATATATATATATATATATATATATAGTATATATATATATATATATATATATATATATATATATATATATATATATATATATAGGTCAGCCTCCAGATTAGATGTCCCATGTATGTAAAAAAAACTATGATAGCTACGTAAAAACTGAATACATTTTTGAAATCAGAAATAAAATAAAGTGAGATAAAAAAAAATAATAATAATAAATAGGTTTCATGTACGATAATTCTCTCGTTCCCCAAATTTTCGCGTTCCAAGTCATGAGTCCCCCAATATTTTCTTTTCAATGTTAAGGCAAACATACGCGCACACACACACACACACACACACTATGATAGATAGATGTTCTAGAGAAATTAAATTTTTTTTTTTGATGACCTGACCTGACCTAACCTAAACTATATGCAATTTTAATTTTTCAATTTTAATTTAACTTTAATTTTTATTTTTTAATTTTTAATTTTTGCCATTATTTTTAGTTTCCCCTAAAGTATTGAAAAGATATAAGGAAAACGTTTATTTTTTATGGGTATCATGTTTAAATTAAGTTTGGAAACGTACGATTATAATATTTTTTGGAGTTATTTATTAAAATTAATAATTATTAATTTTTTTTTAGTTCTTGCATTACAATGTACGCTGAATTCAAAAATATATTAAGTTTTTATGTAGATATAGTGTTTTTTTTTAGATACAGGGGGCACCTAATCTGGAGACTGGCCATATATATATATATATATATATATATATATATATATATAGTATAATATATATATATATATATATATATATATATATATATATATATATATATATATATATATATATATATATATATATATATATATATATATATAATCCCGGTATAGCGTCGGGCGGGGTGACGTTGACCACTTTTGGTATAACTTCACCCCCACTTCCCTAATACACTTTTGGATTTTTTTCTGAAAATCAAGGCCCTATAGTAGGTCATAAGCACAAAATAATAATGTAATCTAATAATCATAGTTTCGCTAGTTTAAATAAAACATTTCATGACTCAG
>JABUQX010001482.1:0-10000 GCA_015478945.1 Trachelipus rathkii
ACCAACTTCTGAGCACTCATAAGCACTTCATTTTTTAACTGTCAAAAATTATGATTTACAAAGCTCTCTTAAATTCTTCTTTATAAAAATAAAAACAAAATAAACATAAAAAATCCCATTAGCTATTTGAAGCTCTTTCAAATGTCAGAAATAGCCCCAATATGCAACTTTTGACCTGACCATTTCTCATGCTTCTACGTGACCCATTTTTATTCTAAAGATGATAGAGAAATTGTCATTTTACATTATAGTCAGTTTTTTATATATCTAGTTATATGACAATACTTATTTTATTTACGTATAGATAAAAGTTGTCACCTAATCTGGAGACTGGCCCAGATTGATTTTTTTTTTTGGTTTATATTAGTTTAAATTGCATTTCAAATGATTTTTAATAAAAAAAAACTGACATTTTAGAAATAAATTTCAATTTTTATAGTATTTTTGGGCTAAATTAATCTAGGTAAACAACTTAAAGGAACAAAACAAGCCTATTTATGGTTTTACTTTCAAGTTGTTGATATATTGAGAGAGTTATATATTATATAATGCTAGTCGTTAAAGTGTGTTATATGACTTGTGAGTTAAGTGGTTGTGTTATATGTATGTGTTTTATGTTGTCTTTGTGACGCTGAAATGTGTTGGAGTGATTTATATGACTCGCATTGCATTTAAGATAGTTTCTATGAGTGGGGATGTTATATCATAGAGGAGTGTGCTTTGTACACGAGGAATTGATAATTAATTTTTATAAATCCTGAATGAGATCGAGTTTTGATACGCAACTCGTGTGGTTTGTGCGGGGGGTATCGCTGAGATTTTCTTCCGTGCATTGACTGTCTGGTAGTCATTTGTGTTCGGCATATACATAGACATCGACGAGAGAGAGAATATTGTATTTTAGCTAATCCTCCTTGCAGAAATTATTTTTTTCATTTTGCAACATATTCAGCAACAAATTGCAAATGACTTTTAAGTATGTGATTTCTGTTTTTTCCATTAAGTGTAGAGTGTTATTTGTATATTGTGCGCCATTGTCTGTCCTGAGTATATTATGGTGATATGGTGCGGTGTGATTTGGGGTGTTTGATTTGTGTTTGAGGTTACTAGTTTTCTAGGGTATATTATATGTTGTGGGTCTAGGAGTTTTGGGGTGTATATTGTGTTTGGGGTGGTATGGTGTTTTTGTGGTGGTTGTGTGTGTTGGTTCTGTGTTGTTTTTGTATATTTGCGCCATTGTCTCTAGTGCCTAGTATAGTATCATCATTAAACAATTGAAGTGTTTATGTTGTTATAGATCTGTTGTTATGTTGGGTTTTAGAGTAGTAGGTTGTAGATTTTGCATGGTGTGATAGTGTGTCATCCTTCAGAGTAATTCTTTACTATTCTTGTACATCTCTAATGTTGTTTTGTCTATTTTCCTTATATTTATGTGGGTTGGATTTGTTGTGTGGGCTTGGCGTTGTGTCTTGAGTTTTTGGTTGTTTTTTCGATTCACTCTTTTTATTACACAAAGTTCCTCTAAATCGATGTTGGCGTTTTATTTTCGTTTAAGCGTTTTTTTAATGTAGGTTTCTTTTTTTATTTGTTTCATTCTCGCAATCGTGCATAAAACTTCTTGTTTTCTTTGCATTTTCCATTAGAAACCGCTTGTCGTGTGCCACAAGACCGTGTAGAGGGTGGCGTTATATGTGAGATGATTTCTTATTGGTGCATGCCGTAGGAGTGTCTGTTTTTTTTTCTCTCCTTCTCTTCGGGTTGAGAAGCTCCGATGCAATCATTTGCATGAAAAAAAAAATGTAACTGGCAATGCTTGTCTGAAAACAATAGAAGATATTATTGATTGCACTGGTACCGCTAGAGCGGTCTTGAAGTGTTTCAAAGGCACTTTATAATTTTTTGGTCTCGTTTTGAACAAAAGAGTTTGTCGTGTTTGTGAATTCTTTTGGAGACGAATGACAAACTTTTCTTTTCAAAATTGGCTAATTCAGGTAATAGCTTTTTATAATTATAGAAAATGAGTCTATATATATATATATATATAATAGTATATTATATAGAATATATATATATATAGTATTATAATAGTATATTATAACTAAATCATCAGATATATATATATTATGGTATTATAGTATGAATATATAGTATTATGTATATATATGTATTTATATATAGTTTTTTATAAATAAAGTTCGCACCATAGGGCTAGCCCTATATATATAATATATTCAATTTATATATATTATATATATAATTATTATAAGTATATATTATATATATATATATATATATATATTATACTATATATATTATATATATACTATAGGTATAATATATAATATTATATATATAGCATGTATATATATATATTTAGTAGTGAGTATGTTGTGCTATATATATATTATCGGTAGTTGGTGTTGTAAAATATAGTGTAATATTATATTATTATTGCAGTGTTTAGATATTATAGGGGTTATATGTATTATATATTATATATTAATCTTATAATATTAGGTTATATATAGTAGTAATTAGATTTCGACGAGTAATTTATATTATTTACTAAGTCACAGCGGTCTAATCAATCCCGAAAGCACCACATCCACACATAACACATAAAAGATACCAATACCGTACAAAACAAATAGGGGCCAATTTAGTCCCAGCGATATTATCTAACAGCAAAATTAACGACCACAATAAATCGTACCTCAGTAGATTAGCATTGTTATAATCATTTCTGGAAAATGACGTCCAAAGTCAAGTCATTCCTAATAAAATTCACAGAATAAAAGCTAGAGCAATTATTCCTTGTAAGATAAAGCCGATATCTTGAAGAACGGAGGTAGCTTGATCTATCTTTAAAAAAAAATAAAGAGAGAGAGAGAGATGGAGGAGTAGGAGAGAGATGAGAGAGAGAGAGAAGAGAGGAGAGAGAAGAGAGAGAGAGAGAGAGAGAGAGAAAGAGTAGTTGTTCACATGATACCTTTTTTGCATAGAAATGATATTTCATGGCATTGCTCTCGGACGGTATAAAATTGAGTTGAGGATTATGAATATAATAATAATAATAATAATAATAATAATAATAATTAAACAATAACAATAAACAATACAAACAATAACAATAAGCAATAAGTAATAATAAAATAATAATAATATATATAATTAATTAATTAATGCATAATATTATATAGTAATGCTTAAGAGGAGTATATATTAAGTAGATATTAGGTGAAGAATTTGAATATATGTAATTTATTAATCCATTTTGGGGAATACATATATTAAATAATACTAATTCTATAATATATATAATAATAATAATAATATAGTTGCGTTAATGCACACTTAATAGAGGTAGAGATAATTAATAATAATTAAATAATTACTTATTATGAACAAGTTATTAAATATTAATATTATCTTAAATTTACATATTTGAATATTTAATATTTAATATTTAATAATTAAATTAATATTAAATTTTCGGAATATTAATATTAATTAATTAATGTATAATAATAATAATATACTAATATAATAATTATATTTAATATAATATCAATATAATATTTAATACATTAATAATAATAATATTGAATCTATTATTGTATTGATATGTAATATTTATTCTGTTGATGGAATAAATTAATATTATGATATTATTAATATTTAATATTAGATAGTTGAGTGAGATTGAGTAGTGAAGAGTGAGTATTAATTAATGCGTATTATTAGAATGATTGTATTAGTATAGATAGTTATAGTAATAATAATAATAATAAGTGCAGATGAATTAGTATTTAATAAATCCGAATATGATAGTTAATAATTTGAATTGATTAATAATTTAGTTTAATATAATAGTGATGGACGATTCCAAATTTCCAAAGCGCGACCCGATCCCGATGCCCAGAATACCAGTCAATAAGTGCTGATTCAGATCCCGATTCCATCTTTATATATATTATAATCGTATTATAATAATATATATATATATATTATATATATATATATATAATATATTTATATAGTTATATTATATATATTATATATATATATATATGTATATATATGTATATATTTATATTATATAAATATTATATATATATTATGTATATTATTCGTTATATGTTATTATTGTGTATTATGTTTATACTAATATATATGTATATTTATTGTATTTTATTAGTATAAGTTATATATATAATTACGTATATATATTTTAAACTTCATACATTCTGTATATTTATCTTACCTAGTTCCTAGTCTTGGTATATTGTTATTATATCTTTTTACCTATAGTTAGGTAACTATATATATATACCTTATATATGAAATATTTTATTAATTATATAATTATATGTATATAATATATGTATATATATATTATAATAGTATATAGTATATATATAATAATATATTATATATAGTTATATAATATGCCTAATTTTGCTAAATCAACTAATTTTATATAGTGTGTTATAAACCTTATAATTATATGTTAGTGTAGAATTCTCGTCTATATTTTATCTTTGCTAAAGAAATAATGTAGATTTAATATAACTTTATTATTTTAACCACTGAAAAATAAATTAGGAATATTTTAAAAATTTACACATAAAGAAAATTTTTAACTTTTAATTGTTTAAATAAAAAAATTTCTTCTTTAATTTACTAAATAAGATCTTTGATATACAAATTATCATTATTATTTGTAGGATTCAATTTTTATGCATGACTCTAAACATAAACATTTCTCCAGTTTCCGATTTTTTAGGAGAATAAATTGATACTCCTAGAATTCTGAAGAGTCTTTCACTTTCCAGGAAATGTGGTGCGGGACTCTTTTAAATATTTGTGCGTAGCGGAAGGACACCCAACATGCCTGAAAAGTGTGCCTTATTTTCTGGAGTTGACCTCGAACTCAGTCTTGGTTGTTATGATAGTGTTTGTGAGATTTGTTTTCTGTTTATTTTTTGTTTTATATTTGTCGTGGATTTCTACTGTTTATTAACAGTCTTCAATGTTGGTTGTCAATGATGTAGTGTGTTCTTTCTCTTCTTAGGAATGAATTCTTTGCTAGTTTTTAAAGTCTTTAGTTCTCTTTAAAGTTCGAAAAACAGCTTTCAAAACTGAAGTTAAAACTATTATCTATAGTATCACCTTTTCTGCCCTATTTCTGTGATAAATGAGCAGAATCTGAAGATTGGTTTAAAGTTGTGGAAAACTGTTTTCCTTTCCTTTAATATACACATATATCTTCGCACATCCGATATTGGTTAAGAATATCTTCCACTTTTTATTGTTATTGTTCATTCCTCATTTGGAATGTATTTGTTTAAAGCTGGGATCTAAGATCAGGGAGCCAAAGCACAAGATTCTTTACAGTAAAGTAAATGCTTTGAATCTTATTTTTTACCTGAATTTTTCTCCATGCTGAACTTTTTGTAGGAAGACCAGTCCTCAAATAGTCCTTTTTTTGACTTTTTTCCAAAAAACTGCAAATCACTTTCATTTTTGGGATTATGTGGTCAAATAATTTGTAAAGATCCATAGCCAAAATTTTTAAGATTATTTTATTATTATTTTTCAAAAAGATTTCCGTTCAAGCGTTTAATAGACTTTGCAATTATAATTCACTGCAATATGAAATTGTATAGTCGTCTTTGTCAAAAATTTTTTGAAAGCCATATGATACTTGGCTATTACAATTCCTGGTTTTTTAAACCTATATAAATATGAGAGGAAGTCTAAATTAAATCTATTCTTGATATTCCTTATTACTTGGCAATAGCTTGAGGCGAAAGATTAAAATGACCTACGAGGATATTTTTTTTCCCCGTCTCTTTGTTCATATAGGCATTATTGAGACTAGTGCCAAAGAGTGTAAAAACAAGGTAATTCCTGGAATCCTGGTTTTGTAACTCTGCAGCCATATTAGGGTGCGTTATTCCCTTACTATACACATGAATGTTAGTAGCAGGAAATTATTGAATTGCTTCCATAACAGTTTTGAAAACATCACTTATATTAGAATGCTGTGTGAGATACGTAAAAAGGTAAAACTCGAAGGATAGCATTTTATATATTCACTAGCTCCAATTTTTACAAGCTTACAAGGCAAATATTTCACTGGCTCACTTACGAGTTCACGGGTAGATAATTTGATAAACATGATTTACATTTAAAATTGTGTAGACTTCGAATTATTGTCTTTGAAATATCATAAAGATCCGAATAAAAACATTATTTTTCTATGATTGTATAACCAAGTAAATCCGTCAAAAGAACGTCGGTATCGATTTTCCTCGATTTCGGATTCCTGAGAAAACAGCCGAGTCCTCGATTCGATAAGTCGTTCCCCTCACATTAATAAATAATAATAATAATAATATTATTAATAATCAATATAATAATAGGATTATAATAATAATAATAACTCAATAATAATAATAATAATAATAATAATTATCAGGTTTGAACAGATTATTATTGTTGGCCTTTAAAAATATTTCCACTTTACATTTTAAATTAAGTTTTATTCAATTAAGCTAAAATTAAGTTTTTAAATTTAACAACTCAAAACAGCTTCATGTTTTTAAGACTTGTCAAAAAATTATGATTTACAAAAATCTTTTAAACTCTTCTTCATAAAACATAAAAAACAAATAAAAACATCAAAACTTCCCAACAAAGAGAAGCTCTTTCGCAAATGTCAGAAGAAATTATCGTAGTTGTGGGTAGAACACCACCAATGCTTCTACGTGACCCTTTTATTCTTCAGATGATGGAGAATTGTCTTTCATTATACTGTATATATAGAATCTGGTATCTTTAATATGTTATATATGTGGTATATATATACATAGGGTTATTATAGTATATTATTATATATATAATATAGGTATGGTATATACATATATTGTTAGGTTAACTTACGTATCTAATATATATATATATGAGTATTATATATATATGCTATTGAGGGTTTATTATATTATATATTTAATATATTATATAGTTAGGTGTGTTATATGTTAATAGGTTTATAATATTAGTATATATATATATATTATGTTGTATAGAGGGATTGTTAATTAATATTTAAGTGACTGAGCATATAATATCTAGTATATATATATTATATATATATTATATAATATATATAGTATATATATATTATAATATTATATATATTATATATATCATATAGTATATATATATATATAGATATATATTTTTATATATATATACTATATAATAAATATATATATTATATATATATATAATATATATATATTATTATGTTATAATATTATATTTATATATTATATAGGTATATATAGGTTATATTGTTTTATATTAGTAATTATATAGTATACTATATATAAGTGTATATTTAGTATTGGAAATTTGATAATCATAGTATGGTGGGTGATTGTTATATAATTATATTGTATATATATATATATGTATTATATTACTATATATATATTTAGTATATTTATATATATTATATATGGTTATGGTAGTATTATTGATAATTACCTAGTATTTATATTTGTATATTTATAGTTTAGATATTTATTTATTTTGGTCTTTTTTTTTTTTTACGTTTTGGGATGTATTTTGGCGTATTATTGGTATTATGTATGATATATAGTATACTTATGGTATGAGGGGTATGTAGTTAGTAGTAGATATGGTATATTTATGTTGGTGATTTTTGTGTTGATATTTGATTTTACATTATTATTTATTATTTATTTATATCTGGTATATAGTAGTAGGGATTGTATTATGGTGGTGTTGTCGTTTAAAGGGTGTTTTATATTATATATTATTTAGTATGGTTTATTTATATCTAATATATATAATATATTAGTTGGGTGGTTATATGTAGTATTAACATAATAGGTATGAGTATTATATATATTATTTATGGTATAGCAGTTATATATATATTAATATGTTTAATATATATGTATTATATATTATTATTATTAATTCGTTTACCATTGTGCATGTAGTCAGTAATATATTTATGATATTTATTAGTTTGAATTGTATATATTTATATATAATACATATATTATATATGATTATAGTTTTGAGTGTATATGAGTTCGTGTGGTTTTTGCAGCTTAAAAGAAAATATATTTAAATATTAAATGTAACGTTTACAAAAAGAAAACAAGATATAAATATTAGATATATGAAAAGAATTCAAATATAATTGTTACAGCTCGAACGGAAACAGTAAACAATGTACGACGTCAAGAATTTACAATTAAGAACAAATTCTGATAGTGCGTATATGTGTATGTATGTTTTGTTTTTGTAGGGAAATGTGCACTGGTTATAGATGTTTAGAAAAGTTTTTTTTTTTGTTAAATTTCAGGTTAAAATAAATATATTAACAATATACATGTTAACGCCTAACGTTTAGAAAACTGGATTTGAAATTATTTAAGTAACAGCTTAAACCCAAATAAATTTAAATATTAACGTAAAGGCTTAAAAAAGAAAGCAATACTTAAATTAATTATTATATATGTGGAAATATAAAATGTTACAGCTTTTAAGAAAATATATTTAAATATGAAAGTTAATGATTGAACGAAGACGGAATACATTGTATGACGTCATGTACGTGATACAATAGTATCAGTCAAGTGAACACTCATTATATAAAGATCCTTTTTGAAGTTTTCCTTTAGGATAAGCCACGATAGATGTTGTTAAGTTAGATCGGCTATGTTAGAATAGGTTAGGTTAGGCAAAGTTAAATTAGGCATGATGTATTGAGAGATAGCTGGTGATATATATTATATATATATATAATATATATATATTAATATATATATATATATATATATAATATATATATATATATATATATATATATATATATATAGAGAAGAAAAGAGAAGAGGAGAGAAGAGAGAGAGAGAGAGAGAGAGTGAAGAAGAAGAAGAAGAAGAAGAAGAAGAAGAAGAAGGAAGAAGAAAGAAGAAGAAGAAGAAAGAAGAAGAGAAGAAGAAGAAGAAGAAGAAGAAGAAGAAGAAGAAGAAGAAGAAGAAGAAGAAGAAGAAGAAGAAGAAGAAGAAGAAGAAGAAGAAGAAGAAGAAGAAGAAGAAGAAGAAGAAGAAGAAGAAGAAGAAGAAGAAGAAGAAGAAGAAGAAGAAGAAGAATTTCCTGTGTTATTATAATTAGCAAGCGAAACGACCCCTATAATGGACAAGATTGGGAGTCCGTATATTTTGCAAGGTCTGCTTGCTATGTTGACAATGTATTTATTTATTATTAGCTAACTTTCCCATCAAAATTTATTTTTTAAATTTGAAACCCCATTTTTTGGGACAGGATTCCACGTCAAGTGGAGTCTTATCATGTTTGATACCTCCTGGAATCATTCATCTTGTTCCTTGCTGTTTCATCGTTAGAACCTCTGGACTATTCTCCTATAGAGTTTCTCCTTTTTCCTCTGATCCTTCTTGTGGGTGTTGGCACACCCCACAGAGGGCTGAAAAACATTTAATCGGTTTCTTCGCACTTGATAACGTATTGTTTGACACATCACGTGCAAAATAAATATTTAATTTCTACTCTAGCTCTTATTCCGACTTCCAAACCCCAATTTCCACTCAACCTCCGACTCTGATTCCTGTTTAAAGGTTATAAGACTCTTTTTATTATTATTATTTCTCTAATTTTCATATTTTTTAGTTGCGTAGGTCAGTACTCCACTTTGAGGATACATTCTGTAACGAGCTGAGACCATGATATACGGGCTCGCCACCCATTAAAAATATAGCTTGAAGTATCATAGTATCATATTATACATGTAAAAACAAATTTTGATACCGGTTCCGGCTTCGTTCTGGTTCCACTCCTCTCCGACCATGATTCTTGCTGAGGGTTTATAAGACTATTTATATTTAAGTATTATTTCTCCAATTTTTTTCGTTTTCGGTTATGGCGTAGCTTT
>JABUQX010001482.1:17500-21170 GCA_015478945.1 Trachelipus rathkii
TATTGATTAAGGTCACATTTTGAGTATCATTTTTGGATAAACATAACATAAAATCAAGTTCTTTATACAAAGATCAAACAATATATGCTGACGTAACAAAGTTTTCACATTAATAAAGCTTACTTAGCATCATCTGAACTAAGAAAATAATGTACAATGACAAACTTAACTCATCTTAAACAGGAATAAACGGTCAACATTAACAAAGTTTCACACCTAGCAACAGTAAAGTAACTAACATAGCAACCAAAAACGTAACTTATTCACACCTGGTCAAGCATATCTCTAACATAACAATGTTAATTTACACTAACATGGTAATATTTAACAAAAAATTTACTATAACATTGTGTAATTATCATACAGACCAGCGAAAGTATGCCTACATAACAACAACCAGACGAATAAACAGCCATCATCATCAATGTAGTCAATAATTCGAACATAGGAGGGAAGTAAAACAAGTTTTCATATTTTATAACATATAATTTTCATTGAAAAGAGTGTTATATAAATACATAAAAACATATAAATACATAAAAATATAAGTTTATTTTAAATATATTAATTCATCTAATCAGAGAACATAGGATTCAAGTTGGGTACGTTCTATATATCTCTCTAAAGATTCAACATCCTTTAAAAGGATGTAAGTATAAATGCCTTCAGCAACACTAAACCATTTTTCGGCATATTTTGATTCAGCAGCACTCATTCTCTCATACAAGAGAGAAGTAAACTTATCCAGGTTGATAGTTATTAATGCACTCCTGTATACTGTATTATACGGGAAACCACTGTTTCGGTGTAATATCTAGATTACGGAGCCATGTGCTATAATGTAATTATGTCATCAAGTATTCACAATCGTTAAGATGTGATGTTAATTCGTTTTTTATTTTAAGCAATGATGTAATATTTTCAGATGTTCGAACTGTGAAACCTATACACGTACGCATGAAGGTCACACAATCGATGGGTTTCCAATAGTTGCGAACATCAAGGGTTTTAATACCGTCACATGATGAGAACGCAGCGTCTATTCTATTATGACCTCTCACACTGTCACCTCTGACAGATATTTCACTACTCATCGAACCATGGGATAACATACCCTTATCCTCTAGCCAAGCAGCAGCGATGTCGATAATCTTGATGAATCCATCAGCACAAACGAATAAAGGTCTATTATTTGACTCTCCCTCTGGCAGGAATACAAGCAATGTATCGGTATCCGTCCGGTTGACGATAAAATTTTATTGACACAACAATTGGGAATAACGAAGCTTCCTCGTGAAGATATCAAACAACAAGACGTGGAGATGCGGGGAATGTCATCTGTACCAGTACAGCGAAAAATATCTACTGAGGAAATCGTATGCGGTAAAACAACCCTTATAGGTTAATGAGATTTCTTTTCTTTCAACCAATCGAAGAAAGTAACAAGAATAACAACGCACGAAATGAACCATATCAGTTCAAAAAGGGTATATATTCTCGTTGCCAACAACAACAACAAACAACAGCAACGACAACAACAACAACAACAACAACACACAACATAACATAGTACCAAAATCAAGTTCTCTTTATAACCACCAACGAATATTGCTACGTAAACATTGTTTTCACATTAATAAGATAACATAGCATTACCAGAACTAAGAATATAAGGCACAATGGACAAATACCTAACAACCCTTTACGCTAGAAATAAACAACTAAACAATAACAAAGTTCCCATACTTAAAATAGCAGTAAAGTACTAGCACAGCAATAACAAAACGTAACCTATTCACTCTTTTTCAAACATAATCTCTAACATATCAAATGTTAATTTTACATTAACAACTGATTTACGTAGCATTTAGACTATCATTTCTCGGATAAACATAGTGCAAAATGAGTTCTTTATATACTAACCATTGAATATATGCTAACATAAAAGGTTTTCATATTAATATAGCTAACATAGCATCATATGATCTAAAAAAATAATGTACAACGACAAACTAACACAACTTAAGCAAGAATAAAGTGTTAACATTAACAAAGCTCCACACTTAACACCTGTAAAGGTAACTACCATTGCATACAAAACGTAACCTATTCCATACTTTTTCCAAGCATATCCCAAACATATTAACGTTAATTTTACATTGACATAGAATATTTTAACAGGGATTTACTCATAATCTTGACGCAATAATCATACAAACCAAACGAATAATTGTAAACATAACAAGTTTTATCCAAACATAACACAAAAATAAGTTCTTTATATACCAACCATCCGAATATAATGCTTAACCAAAAGCTTTAGCTTCAATAAAGCTACCATATCATAACCGCAACTAAGAATAAAGGCAAACTTAACATACCTCGTGTATGAATAATCAGCTAACATCCTGAAAATTTCCTACTTATCAAAGGTAAAGTAGCTAATAGGTCATACAATACTCGATATGTTCCCACTTTTCACGCATATCAGCAACAGGTAAAGCCGCATCATCTAACAAAATCCCTTAACAAAGTGACCAATCTATCAAAGATACCAACATCTAGAACTATGAATTAACACCATCTTCATCAAAGTGTCCACTCGTTTTGAGTATAACATCAATTGTCCTAGAATAAACATAGACATTAGCAAAATTCAGGGTAAACTAACATTACCGGCCGCCCCAGCAAAAACTTAACCTAAGCCAACGTTTCTAACACATCATCGTCAGTTAACACAGTAATATCTAACAAAACTTATAATTTTCTAACAAAGCTAGTATAACCTAACAGATCTAAACACCTTTAACATAAGCGTAACCTAACTACAAATAACAGTTTTTCATTAATCCCAGTAAATCACCACCCATCCCGCAGTCCCCTACCCGTCCACCTGCCTGTGATCTATTGAACTAATGATTCAAGTCAATATTTCAAGTATCATTTTGAACAAACATAACATAAATAAGGTCTTTATATACTAACCAACGAATTTATGCTTAACCAACAAAGTTTTAGCATCAATTAAAGCTAACAAATCATAACTGCGACTAGGAAATATAATGTACAAATGCAAACCATAACATACCTCACCGTATGAATAATCAGTTAACATCCTGAAAAATTCCCTACTGACAGGTAAAGTTAGCTAACAGGATCACACAATAAATCGATATGTTCCATTTTTGAGCATATTAGCAACGAGGTAAAGCCTTATTAATCTTGTCCAATCCCTTAACAAAGTGACCAATCTATCAAAGATACCAGCATCTTGAACTATGAATTGACACTATCTTCATCAAAGTGTCACTCGTTTCGAGTATAACATCATTTGACCTATGAATAAACGTAGACATTAGCAAAAGTCTAGGGCAAACCTAACATTATTCAACAAAAACTTAACCTAGGTTCACGTTTCTAACTACATCATCGTCAGTTAACACAATAATATCTTACAAAAAACTCATCATTTCTCTAACAAATCAGTGTTATTTCCACATTGTCATAGTAATATTTAACATAACGTACTTAACTTACGAATAAACAGTTTTCATTAACCAAGAGTATCTAAAGCAACACATTACCTTCCGAGAGAAAACCCAGGGGGATGCGCCCCTTGAAAGGATGTGAATCCTGCGAGGGGGGATCACCCCGAAGGGGTGTAAGCGGG
>JABUQX010001483.1:0-2500 GCA_015478945.1 Trachelipus rathkii
GGTGAAAGATAGTTTATATTCTCGTCTGTTTTTGGTTGTTTTTGTTTTGTTTTATGTATGTTTGTATTTTAAAATACATCTTTAAATAAGGATTAATGACAAGTTGTTTTAAAGTTACTAACCTAGGGGTTCACTATCAGACACATTCTAGGACAGATGAGGCTAAGTGAAATAAAATGGTCTGAGAGTAGCAGGTCATCTCTTCGCTATTTTGGTTACTTCCGATGAGTTTATAGAGTCTATATAGAGTGTTAAGTATAATCTTTTTCCAAAAAAAAAAATGTTTCTTTATAGCCTAAATTAAACTAAAAAAGTGTGATCAAACTTAATACCATTTAAGTGCCACTTCTGTCTCGTTCGGAACCAAAGTTTGTTCCCTGGAGAATGTTGAATAAGATTTGCAACGCTTCTGTAGTCATATCCTGTATGTCTTCTTCTTATTTAAAGACATTGCGATAGACTATTTCCCAAATATACCCTAAACAATATGGTGATGTCAAATTAAAAGAACAAATAAAGAAGTGAGAGTGAGATATATAATATATTATATTATAATACTATATTATATTATATATTATAATATATATATAATATTATTTATATCAGTATATATTATATATATATGTATATAATATATATATATATATCTAGTATATATATAATAATAGTACTATATATATATTATATAATTACCGTTATAAGGTACATAACTAATATTAGTGGAAATCTTAGTAGTGTTGTGAATGACTCGCATAAGATTATACACCCACTTATATTATATTACTGACTATTAGGTATATATATTAAATATATATATTTATATATATGATATATATATATATATATATATATATATACGGATATACAATCTACTATATATATTATAGTTTAAACATTTTTGTATGAACTATAGTAGTATATATTATATATATTATATATATATATATAATATTATACCTTAGTAATTTAAATACTAGTATATATATACTAATATCTAATGATAATATATATCATATAACTATGGGGTTTAGAAAAAAACCAAAAACCATTGTTGTTCTTTACAAAACACATAAAGCATCAATAAGACCAATGAGACGTGAGCCTTTTTGTGTTTTTGCTTTTTTCTTGTCTGAGGCGACGTTTTTCATGCACGCTATTTTGAGAATGGTCTTTTTAGAAATGATGGTTCTTTGTAATATATTGGTTTTCCAATTAGATTTAAAAGAGCAAAAAGTCACTACTTGGGAAACTGATTATAAGAAGTGGCACGCACATGTGCTTAACACATATTTTTGAAAAATATTGCGTTATAATAAATTCTTTCAAGATTCTTTAAATTTTCAAATTTTCCGTTCCTGATAACTGTAAACTGGTATAAAATAAATGTTATTGTCTTGCCATTATTGTTTTTTGACTTTTACATAAACTCATAAAGTAACAAAAATAAGTAGCGGTATGATATATAAAGTGAGTGGATGAGGTAAAAGTTAGTATGGACCGGATATCGTTAGGGCCTGTGCTTGATGGGGGTTGGTCTCGACACGCTGTCTTACGGTATTTAGGAGGGGGGCACTTCGCTAACTACGGTTAAGTGGGTGTAGCCGGTTCTACCCCACCGTCCGGGTGCTGATGGCACACCACGAGCGAGGGGTATTTGGTAAGGAGCGGCTATATTATATATATAAATCTCTATCTGAAAAACACGGGTTCCAATTAGCTGTTAAGGTGTATTTTTACCACGAAAAACAAAAAAAAAAAAGAAAAAAAAAACGCATAAAAACAAAGTTTATTCAATTAACTCTTATAATGATTTGCAAATGAAATCTCTTATTTACGCTGTATATTTGAATACTTGGAAATATTACTATATATATAATTTAGTATATATACTATCATATTAGTACTTAGCTAATATATATAGTTATACATATCATATACTGGCACTATATCATAGTATATGTATAATAGCTAAGCTGACATACCCATAAGCTACTATACTATATAAATATTTAGGTATATATTATATAGATACGCCGTATAATAGCCTAAGTAGATATTATTTATATATACTACTTATATACTTATACGTAGTATATGTCTACTATTTTTTATATAATTATATATAATATATATATATATATATCATTAATAGCCCCTATCTGTCCACTATCAAGTATATAGTATGAATATATACTATATATATATTATTTTTAAATATACGTATAATAAACTTCACCGTATATATATTACTAACATATATGGATATATATTCTATATATATAATATATTAATATGTATATTATATATTATATAATATAGTATAGGTATATATATCATACTTTAGTATTATATTTATATATAAGTAATCTATATATATATATAGTATACTACAATGGAGGTATTACAATATCTACTATAACGTAAATCCCAGATACTAACTCTCAACTATATATTTTATATTATATATAATACTCACTATTAGTATCTATATTATTATAGG